>CAUYSK010096161.1:0-142002 GCA_963575035.1 Avahi laniger | reverse complement strand
GTTTCGAACTCCTGAGTTCAAACAATCCGCCCGCCTGGGCCTCCCAGAGAGCTAGGATTACAGGCGTGAGCCACCGCGCCCAGCCTACTTGTATCTCTTTAAGATATCTCCATATTGCTTTCCATAGAGGTTGCACTAGTTTGCAATCCCACCAACAGTGCATGAGTGCCCATCAATACATGAGTGGATTAACAAAATGTGGTACATGTATACCATGGAGTACTATTCAGCTTTAAGAAACAATGGTGATATAGCATCTCTTGTATACTCCTGGATAGAGCTGGAACGCATTCTACTGAGTGAGGTATCTCAAGAATGGAAAGACAAGCACCACATGTACTCACCATTAAATTGGTATTAACTGATCAACACATAAGTGCACATATAAGAATAACATCTATTGGATGTTGGGCAGGGGGGAGGGGGGAGGGGACGGGTACATGCATACACAAAGGGTGCAATGCGCACCACCCGAAGGATGAACATATTTGAAACTCGGACTTGGTAGGGGGCAAGGGCAACATACGTAACCTAAACATTTGTACCCCCATAATACGCTGAAATAAAAAAAAAAACAAAAGAAAAAAAATACATGTATTAAGTAATATTGTATGAACAGGGCTAGCTGGGTCAACTGCATTTAATACCATCTGCTTTGTTTATATTACACATCAAAAGACCTCTCAGCAGGTCCATGCGTAAAGAAGTTACAAGTTACCATACTTATGTTGGGTGGAGAAACAAAATTCATTTTTTGAAGGAAATATTCTGGTGTGTGGGGCAAATATAGGTAGTGTAGAGGAGAGAGGAAATTATTTGATATTGAGATTGTCAAATGGGAAAAGTGTTTTATAAAAATATCATATGTGCCATTTCTTTTTGTAAGTCATAAACAATGTAGTTGATGAGCCAACATAAAATCGTAACACGTCTTCCAAATTTATGTCAAAGGAGCTCTCAAATTATAACTTTGTTACATTCCTGAGGAATTCTTCAGATTTATTTTAGAAACAAAGATACTATTATTGATCAATTAACTCTTCAGAGGTAGAAGGAAATAGAATCATGATTTCCTTTTGTTCTGACTAAAAATCTTGAAATCTCTATTTTCATTTTTACTTATTGCCAACAGTGTTTGAACCAATAAGGCTTCCTCTCAAAGGTAGAGGAGAAAGTACACACAGAAACAGGCACATACATCCATATATGTGAAGAGAAACATTGAAGCCTCCCAGTGACACTATGATACCTTAAGACAACCAATTATAATAATCAAATTTTGTGAAAGTCAACGAAAATCCATTTCTGGGACTCAGTTACTACATGAATGGTCATTTGCTTCATGACCATTTTCATTATCTGAATTCATTTTATTTAAAATGAAAGGAAATGAACAGTTTGTCCCTAGGCAGCCCTCCATCTTACAGCAGGACAGAAGAAAAATTACTTTCCAGAAAATCAGCCATAGCTGTGTTCTGATGTCAAGTGTTACTATTATAATTTTGAATGGACCAATTTTCTCCTTGTTTTTTTTCTTTTGGAACATAGCATAGTTACGTGAAGGATAATTTATTTGTTTGGTTGAATCAGTTGTTATCTCACTAAACTAGATACTGTGTATCTCAATATTTTCTGCCTACCTTAGTCCCTTTCAAAACTTGTATTATGAGATCATAAATCATTTTCCATTTCCCTAACTTTTTTCTAACACATTTGTTTTATAGCTATTTAAATCTTATTTTTTTATTGGTAATTTGTTTTCCTGGTGCCCTTTTTAATGACAACAAGGATTAATTGGAGCTGTAGAATCTTCAATAGCTTCCTTAAGAATTAGATAATTTTGTATATTACCACAGTGCATTTTTATGCACACACTCTCTATGAAGGTGAAGTGCTCTGAAGGCAAGGATAAAACTGATTTCATTTTAGGATCCCCAGGCCTGGTATACAGGCATTAAATATTAATATTTACTGAAGAATGAATGAAGCAGAATAAAAGAAGGAAGGAAATAGGTTTTTACCTCATTTGAAGTTAATAGAAGATTAAAAATTGTAAGTGGTAGATGATTATTTAGTGGCTGCTGGATTCTATAAACTTAATTTTTGTTCCTTACTCATTTTTGTTTCTCCATCTGCTTTTGGTCCATCTTACAGATAATCAAGCAGACATAGGTATAGACTTCGGCACTGATGGGAACATGGGTTTCACCTGTCTTCACAACGCACTAATCACCATGAGTAAAATGACCCAAATGAGGGGCCAGGTGAAGCCACTTCTGTTCATTTTACAAATTTAAAAACAATCCAGGTTTAAAAAATTGAAAACAACCTGCAATCTTTTTCAAAATAAAATAATTCCTTAGTTTGATATATTATAGAATATGTATTCTCAGTCACACAGAATTTATCTTATGAAAACAAGCCTATGTTGTATGCAGGTAAACACCTACATTGCACAAGGAGGACATTCGTTTCTTTTATACATTTGTGAAGGTGATAGTTGAGCCCATGATTCAATATTATAATGATTCTTAAATCAGAAGTACCTGTTGACACGTGACATAGCTATGCAGTTTTGTTAAGAACAAGAGTAAGAGAATGTGGCTTTTCTTTCTGAAGTAAAACCTTACCAGTGCTGGAAGCAAATGCCATGTGAATGGCAGGGCTGTTACCAAGGAAGCAAAAATCACAGCATTAAATAAAAGATTCTGGTATATAAATGCTGGTTCCTTTTCTCTAGAGACTGCTTTTCTAGAGGATAACCAAAATAACGAAGTAAAGAGTTTGGTAAAAATGTTTATGTCTTTTCCCAAGTCCAAAATAAATTGTATATCACATGGGATAGTAATTAGAAACTAAAACAAAACCATCACCCGGATTTGGTCCCCAAAGACCCAAAGAGATTACGACACTGATTAAAACTCTCTAGATATCATGGCTGATACCAAGATCCCAGCAATACCTGGTAAAAAACATTGTCACACCTATGTGCAGGTAGATCTAAGAGTTTCCTTGGTTCAGACGTAGCAAGGTGATGTCCATCTGGGGATTTTTATTTCTGTTCACACTCTAGATACATCCCAAAATGAGATGAGTCAGTGATGGACTGAGTTTGCCTACAAAGAGAACCCCAAGTAGATTTCAAGACAGTAATTTTCTTCTGTAGGCTTCTTAAATGACCACGTTAGTATGATTTCCCTACAGAAAGCCCAGTCAAAGGTTGCAGAAGTTGTTTGTGCTTCACCCTCTCTAAATGACTTGCAAATTTATTCAAACACAACATGAGGGGACGCTTTATTTGTTGAAATAACTGTCTGCAGTGTCCTGTACTAAAGGGTGAGGTACGTCAAGCAGAAACATGGACAGAAATACATTAGTTTCAAAACCCATAAATCCTTATTTGAATCTGCCAACCTGAAAGCCATGAAGAGCCTGAATAAACTATTTTTCCTAAATGCTACATCTGATTAAGCCATACCATTAAATGACAGCTGAACTTTAACATTAATATGATATTATTTAAATAACCACATGATTTTTTTTTACACTAAAAATGATGAATGATTTCTGGACAGCGCAATTGACATAAAGCAGGAGGGCTCTTTAATGAGATTTGACAAAATGGAGACATATGCAGAATATTCGTTACAGCTCACGTTGCAGGAGCCCTCCCAGGGAAGCAATGGAGGTTTTTTTCCCCCTTTCTTTTTTATTGTCTATAGGCACTGAAGCATTCCTTTCAATTGCCACTTCCCTTCTCCGTGAATTTTGAGTTTTTCTTAGGTCATTTGCATATTACTCTGAATCAGAGAATTTGGTGGTTTATGTTTATTAGTTGGGACTGTGTGTCCAGGAAAAGGAGAGGCAATATAGCATTAGGTCAGCCTTGGCTGCCAGCGTCCCAAGAACTTTAGGCTCGCTACTGGTCAGACTGACAAAAGAATATCATTGGCCTTGAAGATTAAACAACCATACATTTGATTGGTTCGCACGCAATAAATCCCTAACACGGCAAACGTATGTTTAGCAAATTATTGTATATGGATGCCTGATCAGAGAAGACTTTAGTTATGTGTAAACAGTTGTCACTATAGTATCAACTAGAAAGCAGATTGCCTTCTTTAAAATTCTAATGAAGCTATTCCAGAGGCCATTCTCAACATTCCTCATTCACTTTTCTATCTACAGTTCCAAATTGACAGTCATGTTAGATGACAGTCTTATTTGGTAGATTATGAATGTAAAATAATTTCATGCTGAATATACTTATAAGGATATTACCTATACTCATTCATTTCCTTTTTCATACTCATACATTTTCCATCAAAGTTTAGTTGCACATATAAAACATAAACATTTGCTTGCTAGCACATAGGAATTCAGATTATTCAAATCATCTTACATTTTATAAATCATCTTTAAGTATATACATAAAATGGAAATGCTTCCCCAAACAGTGTCCCTCAAAGAAATAAAAACAGAGCAACAGAGAGCAAAACTAATACCAAGTGTACTCCTGATAGTGACAAGCCTGCATTTTCTCTATAAGAAGGAGGCTATCAAAATAGAAAATAAATCAGACTGCTCCTGCCATGGGGCCTTCCCAAGGCTGTAAAAAAATACTTCATGTCTAATCCTAATTTTTTCCATGGCTTGAGGGAACCCCCCTAGCTCAAGCCTTCTCTGTAATCTGTATTAGTATGTATCCCTGTCCAAACAAGAGTTAATATCAGTGCTGTTTTATTATCAAAAGCGTCTTAACACAGGGTACTAAGAGCAGCAGCTCAAAAGCCTATAAAATGCCCCATCACAACGGGATGAAAACAGTATTAAAAAAGAGAAAGAGAGGAAGATGGGTCCCTACCTTGCTCTTACCTTCGCAACATCCCCGTCAGGATCCTGGAGCTTTTCCCTAAATTAGCATCTGTTTCCCGAAGCTGGAAGGAGAAAAGCAACATCAAAGCAAAACTATGTGCACTTAGATTATTTCTAAAGTGCATGGCAAGCAACAATTTATTTCATGATAGAAAATCCAAACAATGAAAATGCTTAAATATACAAAAATACATACATTTCTGATAACTATGCAAACTACAAAAATTCTTAGATTCCGAAAATGACATGTGAGAGGTAATGCCAGGAGCTTTAAAGTGGATACTTGAACTGGATATAAAAGCAAGTGTCTCACAGGCTGACAAACAGTTAAAGCACACCTGGTAATTCATCTTCAGTTTATGAATGGACAACGTCTTAAAAATACAAACAAAAACAAAATGAATGGAGGAAGGATAAGACATCAATATTTTTATAGCTTTCACTCTGAAAGGCTGACATAGGCCAAAATCTCCCTCAGTGACCTTCTCAGCTACAGAGCTTAATAAAATATCCTCCTGGGGGCATTCTGGGATGGAAATATAGAGTCGGTTTCTCTTTTCTTCATCTCTCTTTCTTTTCCTCTACACAGACTTTACCCCCCTCTGCCACCCTAACCATATTTATGCAAACTCGCATCCATGTAATCCCAGTGACCCAGTGTACATCCCAGTGATCTTTCCTTTATGTTGTCTCCTTTACCGAATACGTGAAGAAACTGTATCACTTGTGCTTACCCTTTCACGTGCCCGCTGTATCTTTTCTCTGTCGTGACTGAGGTTTTCCAACATCTCCTGACCGATTTGCTCTAGGGAAAAGAAAATCTGAGTAAGGAAAGACGATGTGGGGTACATGTGAGAGTAACTTTCAAAAGTATCGAAGTGACATGAAATGTTAAAGTAGCTTACATATACATCAGACACATATTTCAATTCATGTATGTGAAAAATATAAATAGGATTTGATAAATGTACCTATTTATCTTAGGTATGATTAGAAATTTGACCTGTAGAACATAACCCACATGGCGATAATAATTTAGAGGTGATGTGACTTGCCCGGGCCACTCCGGCATATTAAAAGCAAAGATGGAGGAGAGTCCAGGTCCAAGGATCTATTATCTTGTCATCATGGAATTTAGCCTTTGGTTTTTACAGGTTACAAGGAATGTAATGATCCCACTCTACCTTCTTTACTCATTATGGCACCGTTTTGCATATGTAAGTCAGTCTCCATTTAGAACAATTTTGGTTTTTATGTGTTCACCCTGCGTAAGTAATCCCCCTATTCTCACCTACTGTAGCTTATTGGTAGCAGAACTATCTCTAGGCTTCTGCACTCGAAGAGGTAAGGGCTCCTTTAATGTGTTATCAGCTTCTATAGATACTTGAGTCAAATCAAGGTGAGGTGCACTCATTAATAAGCAGTTGAGGAGAGCTCACGCTGCAGGCAGGGCTTTCACTTGAGAACTTCCAAACATTTATACTAGTAGAGGTAGCTTAGAACATTCATTAAAAAGCTAAGTTCCAGTGGGGTTTTCCCCTGCCATGATTATTTTGTTTGGCTGGCCCTAGGCAGTCTCTCCTCCGACTACAGACCCTTTTACAAGACGGTAGGTATGTCCTGACCTCACAAACATCCAGTTGCCTTGAATAAATTTTTTTCAGACTCATTCTCCATTACCTGGAAGGTGCCTTGTTCTGTGCTGGGAGAACACCAATTTGCCCCTCTTAAATCTTGGCAACTTGTCTGACTTCCATATTCTATATCTCTCTATTTTTCCCTCTTGTATTGTCTCTACCTATAACAACAATCATCACTGGCTTATAAACTTGTAAGAAACATTGAACAAGCATCTAGTATAATAATAGCAAATAATTTAATAAAGTAACGAAGAAATCACCATGGTAGTTATTTGCCTCACGTATGTACACTGACAAACTTTTTAAAAGGACATCTTAAAAACTGTAGAGCAGCCGTTAGACCATATTGAGAGCTTTGGCTGTAAATTCACACTGCTTGAGCTAAAATCCCAGGGCGGACCCTAATTAGTTATGTGGCCTCATGTAGGAGTTAGCTAACTTCATTGTGCCTCAGTTTATTTGTAAAATGAGAAGAATAATAGTATTATAACATGGGGCTGTTTAAGGATTCGGTTAGATAATTCAGTAAAAATATTTAGCACAATGACTGGCTCAGAACAATAATAATAAGCACTGATTGAATGATGATGATTGATATAAACAAACCAAGGGACTATTAGGACTTTGACACTCTCCTATCCTGGTTCTGTCATAACTCGCCTGAGCTAGAATTTTATTCATAGGATACAATATCTGTCCTACTTTTCTCGTAAAATTAATGTTATGATCAAATGAGATAACCTAAGTCACAATGCTGCGGAAGCTATCGGGTGCTGCACAAATGCATGTCATTGTATAGTACATAAGATTCAAAGCACTCAACAAATAATCATTGAGTCCCCATCTTGTGCCACGTATAGGTGCCAGGGATGTGGCCAGTAAACAAGAGCAAGCGTTTGCACTCACGGAACTTCTATGCTAGTAGTGAAGATTTAGCAGTTCAAGGCAAATGTTACAGCAAAGTTTGCAGTTCAAAGCACATCAGAAAAAGAACTATATATTCTTTTCACGCTAAAAAATCCAACTAATAAAAAATAGTTACATATACTACAATAAATATATTTTTGACACTGTACAAACTGAAATTTTTTCCTAGTATAGTACCTCCTCTTAGATTTATTTTTGCCCTTATTATTAACTCCATACAATTTTTCCTTAAGGTAAAATTGGATAAGATATGTGGTTCCCAGGGGAAGCATCATAAAAGTGGAAGATAATATCGATAACGCAGAAGAAGGAAACAACTAAAGTTGAATTTTTCTTTTTTTTGCATAACTACTATAATATTCAATTTTGTCATATTGTTATTGAATTTCTTTAATCAATATAATATAGCAATTTAATTCATTTTAACTTGAAATCTGTAATATATGTGAGCACCATCAATACTATAATTATTCCAGCAAAATACTATTTATGTAATATTTTCTCTATTATGAAGGTTGATGAAGGTTGATAGTATTATAATACGTAATCTCAAGAGAATAGGAAATGGGTAATTACAATTGTATCTATGGCCAGTATAGTGTCTCTAGTATCTGTGGAAAGAATAAAAAATAAAAGAACGAAATAAAGTGAAAAATAAAGTATATGAAAGATTCTTATTCCTAAACCTCATCAAGGGTGGCACTGGAGAAGTTGACATCCGAAAGCAGATAATATATCCATAATTCTATCAGGTTCACCAGGGAAAAAACTCTACTTTGTATGGATTTATAGTTTGTTACTGAAGGAATTAATGAACAAGGAGTAAAGAGATTGGGCCTTTTCAGGAGTGATAAGCCACTCCCACAATTTCCTTTCCTCCTAGGAAACAGGTCAGCATCCCAAGACCTAATTGCATCTGGTAAGAGAAAAGGTATTGGCAAGAGTGTACATATCCTGATCTTAACACCCAATTGCCACTCATTTGTTGGAAACAATTCTTTTTTGATTCCTTACTTGCTGTCTCCCATTTTAATGCTCTAATAAAGAAAATTCAAAATGCTCACTCTTTTGGAATGAAAAAAAAAAAAAGATTAATGCAAAGAAAGTTACGTGTTTGTTTGTTTTAGAGACAAGGTCTCACTCTGTCGTCCAGGCTGGAGTGCGGTGGCACAGTGATAGCTTACTACAGCCTCGAACTCAAACTCCTGGCCTCAAATGATCCTCCTGCTTCAGGATGACATCACTCAGTGACCCTCCTGAGTAGCTGGGCCTACAGGCATACACCAGTACACCCAGCTGATTTTTTTTTGTTGTAGAGATGGGGTCTTGCTGTATTGTCCAGGTTGATCTCAAACTTGCCTCTGCAAGTGATCCTCCTGCCTTGGCCTACTAAAGTGCCAGGATTACAGGAACAAGGCACTATGCCCAGCCCTGGTTTTTTCCATTATGGGTGCCCTACTTCTAGTCAAGCCAAAAGAAAACAAAAGAGCAAATTAGAATTTTTTTTTTTTTTTAATATAGACCATCATTGCTCAGAAAAGTATTAGATATTTTGGGAATTTTTCATTAAAAATTAGTAACATTATGAGGTTTTTCTTGAATAATCAAACTTAAGATGTAAGCATTTACCAAAAACACCAAAAAAGAAAGAAGCTAAGCTCATAGGCTTAAACCACTGGCAGATGTGATATACAAGCATAGACTTTTCAGTTCTTTAAATTTTCATAGTGCCTTTAGAATGGGAATAGCCACACTGCTGCTATTAAGATAATTTGAGAAATCATAAATTTTATAGATACTCAATATGTTGACTGTGACGATCTTGAGATCTAGAGATTGGGAAGCATAAAAGCAGTAAAGGCTGATGCTGTTTGCTGGAATTCTACATGTCAGTATGAGCGTGATAAATGAATTCCTGAAAAAAAAGAGTTCCTTCCTGCACTTCTTCTGTCGTTTCCACAGGGGGCTGTGAATCATCCCGGGAGTGTAACACTCAAACACATAAAATGAGTTTTTGTTTTCACAATTATCCAGAATCAATCATATTCTTGATCCATGGCCTTTTTTTTATAAGGACAAGACTCACAAAAGGGTTTTTGGCTAACATTTCTTTTCCTCTTCAATCTTTTGGAGAATGTGTACGTAACAGACACTGAACGCTTTCCTGCCCCATATAAAAATTGAAAAGGAAGCAGGTAATTTCAAATCTAGCAAGATACTTCCCGGCACACTGGGCCGGTATCACAAAACACAGACTCAATTTGAGGAGCTTATATCATGTCTCTTTATTCATACAATAATAATGTCATCTGACTGACAGTATGAGACCGTCATAAGACTAACATGGATGAACTTTTTACAAAAAAATTATTGGAACTGTATTTTGGAGATGAGCAGATTAAAATACTTTCTGTAAGAAGTTGGAACTGACTGAAGCTCTAATGTTATAAACTTGGTTGAAATGGGAGGGGCTTCAAATCTAATTCACCAAAAAATATCCCATCTGATTAATTCAAAATATTTTTTAAAATTTTGGCCATTATGCTACAAGCAGCACACTCTCTAGAAGATATTGATTCTTCCTCAGCACACTTATATTTATTTAACTTCCTTTTTACAAACTTTAAGTTTCTTGTGGTTTCCAACAAATTATTTTAAAAAGTGAAGACAGCCTGTTAAATCCACTTTAAAGAACTAAGAAAAGGTAAGGTTATTTTCTGGCACTTAAAAACTTCATCAGCAATTTTGGTAGCAAAGTTGGTAGCAAATTTGGTAGTATCAGTAAAAGGCATTCACAATTTATTGTTTGCATATGGGAACTTCTGTGAAACGTAGGAGTACATAACAATACTGTAAAAGAGCGATTTTGAAGGATGTGTTTTCATATTAATATTTGTATTGCAGCACACCAACCATGAAAAACATGAAGTGACATTTCCTAATAATTTGGAGTACTCAATTTTGGACATGGCTTGGCAATTTCTGGCCACTGAATCTAATAAAGGTAGAAAATCTGTTGCTTCAGGAAGCAGAAGGAGTCACATACAGCTTTCCCAAGAGGGATCTGGTCATGGAGTGGTTGGGTCAGTCACTCTTTGGTATTTAGCACATCTTCTTGGGCCCTGACTGCACTGTCATGCCCTGAGTATCTAGGTTATTCTCAGTGTTGATGTTACTCAGGCATGAAGAGTCTTTTGAATTCCTGACACTTGGAAAGGTGGGTCAGTGGAAAAGACAGTTCTTTCACCATGTTTCATTATTTGACAATTCAAAACATGGGAGGAACTTCTGCTTCCAGTTAGGATGCAGAAAGATGCAAATGACCACACCATGGAAACAAGAGAAATCCAGACAAAATAATTACCAAATATTTCTGGGAGCAGTCCAGAAGATGCAAAGGAGCTCTGATCAATTCTAAAGAAAAACAAGCACTTCATATGTGAGCAAAGAGTTGTGGCAACTTTCATACCTAGGGCGCATGCCTGGTCTGCGTACGAGCCTGCCATACACGGAATTCATAGGGATGAGGGCAATCAGTCAAACATTATATGACAATGTAGGCTGACGAGACGGAATGAAATCCAGATGAGCTCTAAACACAAAAACAAATGCCTGGTCTTGGTCTGATAATTTTCCCCAATCTTCAAATTTGCCGAGGAAGAGGCAATAGAGAAGGAGCTGGTTAGTAAAGAGGAACCACATACTCCAACACATCCTTGGGGTGCTTGTATTCTAACACACTCTCACGACTGCATGTAAATGTGAACCAAAAAATATCTGCAACGCAGATCAACCCACTCCCAGATCCACCACTGTAAGATTTTTTTTTTTTTCAAAGCAGCATAAACACTGGACTAGGAGGACTCATCATAGATGAATCTAATCTGTTGGAGACTCAGCTTAACATCAACTCAGCTTTTGGGAGAATCTGATCATTCCATTACCTAAATAGAAGATAGTATAAAATATTTCTGGAGGAAAAATACAGCCAGAATGTTATATTTCAGATTCTGCTGTTCTTTTTCACATAATGTCTAGAATATTACAAAATTATAATATGTGCCAAAAGCAGGGGAAAAAAGTAATCAGAAGAAAACAATCTATATTGTTCTATATCTATAACAACAGCTTCTAGTCTTTAACATTAGCAGAAAAAGATTTTAGATCAACTATTATAACTGTGTTAAAGAATTTATAGGAAAAAGTAAACACAATGGGTAAAGAGATAATTTTTTCAAGTTCATGGAAACTCTAAAAAGGAACTAAATGAAATTCTAGAATGGAAAAGTACATTTGAAATTAATTCACTAGATGGACCAAATAGAACATCCTTCACTGTAGAAGAAAGGATCACTGGACATGATGACAGGTGATGACAGGTTGGTAGAAATTATCCAAACTGCAGGAGGCACAAAAGTTAAAAAAAAACAAAAAACAAAAACCACAATATCAATAAATCTGTGAGATAATAAAAGTGGTCTTCCAAACATATAATTAGAGTCCCAGAAAAAGAGATTATTACAGACAAAAAAGGGGATAGAATAAATATTTGAAGAACAGCCAAAACTTTGCAAATAGTATTTTTTTAAAAAATCAACTGCATATCAAAGAAGTTTAACAAACTCCAAGCAAGATAAATATAATAAAAATCACACCTAGTCATATCACAACCAAATTTCTAAAAACTAAAGATAAATTAAAAACCTTAAAAGCAGCCAGAGGAGAAAAGACACATTACATTTAGGAGAACAATGATAAAACTGAAGGCTGAATTTTCATCAGCAACAATATGAGAAGACAATGGAACAACATTTCAAAGCGCTGAAGGAAAAAAAAAAAGGTCATCCTAGTATTCAATATCCAGCAAAAATACCCTTCAAAAACACAGGTGAAATAAAGATTTTTTTTTTTAACGATTGAAAAATAAGACAATTATCCAGCAGAACTAAGCTATGGGTCATGTTAAAGGAAATTCTTCAGGCTTAAGGGAAAGGATACTAGATGGAAACTTGCATCTGTATGAAGGAATGATGAGCATCAGAAATGGTAAATCTATGGATAAAAAAAGTATTTCTTTTTTCCCTATCTATATATATATAGATATATTTTTAATTAATTTATTTTTTTTGAGACAGGGTCTTGCTCTGTTGCTCAGGCTCTAGTGCAGTGGCCTGATCATAGCTCACTACCATCTCCAACTCCTGGGCTCAAGCGATCCTTTTGCCTCAGCCTCCCTGGTAACTGAGACTACAGGTGCCCACCATGGTGCCCAGCTAATTTTTATATTTTTTTGTAGAGGTGGAGTCTTGCTATGTTGCTCAGGCCTCCTGGCCTCCTGCAATCATCCTGCTTCAGCCACCCAAAGTGCTGGGATTACAGGTGTGAGCCACTGTGCCCAGCCTCTTATTTTCTTTTAAAAGCCATTAACTGTTTAAAGTAAAAATAGTAACGACATATGCAAAAGTAAAATATATGAAAACCACAGCATGAAAGACGGAGGAGAGGTAAATAGAAGAATACTGTACACTGGCTCCTAAGTTATATGTGAAGTAGCATAATATTTATTCAAGGTAGGCTGTAATGAGTTAGAGGTGAAAACTCTAATCTCTGAGCTTCTTTGTCCAATATATAATACAGTACCCGCCAGCTGCAGGGGATTATATAAATTTAAATTAATAATATTAAATTAAAAGTTCAGTCCTCAGCAGCACTATCCACATTTCAAATGCTCGGTAGCTGCATGTGGGTAGTGGCTATTGTATTGGTGACACAGAAATAAAACTAAATCTAGAATGATCTCCAAATCCCCCTTTGTCTTTAATACTTGCTCAAAAGAAGTATTCGCTTGAGGTTTAATTTAGGTAAAACACTTCCTCTTCTCTGGGCCTCAGCTTCTTTAAATGTAAAATGAGAGTCTTAGACTAGATGACTTTTTTTTTTTTTTGAGATAGCATCTGTTGCCCAGGTTGGAGTGGGGTACAATGGCGTCATCATAGCTCACTGCAGCCTCAAATTCCTAGGCTCAAGTAATCCTCCTGCCTCAGCCTCCAGAGTAGCTGGGACTACAGGTATGTGCCTCTAGGATGGCTAATTTTTCTATTTTTAGTGGAGACAGGGTCTCACTCTTGCTCAGATTGGTCTTGAACTCCTGATCTCAAGCAATCCTCCCACCATAGGCTCCCAAAGTGCCAGGATTACAGGTGTGAGCCACTGCACCTGGCCAGATGAGATAATCTAGATGATGCCCCCTCTGACTGTAACATATTAGAACTCAATGACTCTAAAAGCTTAATGCTTCTTTTTCTCTACAGAGCATGTAAGCAAACTAGAGTACAAGGACCAAATCAGTCCCACAGATGTGCTCCCATCCTGCCCCCCAAGATGATGTTTTTAAAAACCCCAAACAGCCAGAACTTAAATGCTTTTAAGCACATCATATAGTTTCCATTTTGCCCAAGTCTCCAACATTAGAGTGCTTCGTACAGTAGCCTGCTTGGCCTCTGAGGACATTTGCATTTGCTATGTACTATAAAATATTTACAAGCACTTTGATCATGACATTATTAAAGAAAATTATACAGTCACATAAACTGAAGGTAAACTTATTCATTCTTGGAGAAATACAGCAAAAGAGTATGTAGGGCCTAGGTTGTGTGTGTGTGTGTGTGTGTGTGTGTGTCCATGTGCGCACGCGCGTTTTAAAGCAATTATGATTTAACACTACCTCCTCAGCAGCTGAGTATGTATTCTATTTTGCTTTAAGGTGATCAAATCTATCATTAAGCAATTAAAAAAATCATCAGTGCTACTTTCATCAAAGTCATAGTAGCAGAACCTCCCCTTAGTTACCTGGTTTGCTGCAGATAATTAACAAACACTATTCCCAGAGCCCTCAGACATCAGTCAATGAAGCTGTGCTACCAATAATGATGCTCTGGAATGAGCAGGTACTATGTAGATTGAGGTTGTTAAACAAAAGGAACCATGTTAATTACAGCTCCATTCAAAAATGAGAATGAACCCGTTCTATTCTGTGAAACAAGACCAGAGCGGCAGGAAGGACATCCCTTTTTCACAATTCAGTAAAGACTGTAAAAGCCAGGAGATGAAGCAGCAGAAAACCTGAATGGGCGAAACTGTCAAAACACATTCCGAACGCTCACTTGTGGAATTTACCAAACACATATTTACTTAACAGACAAGGGAGACGTGTTCGGCGTCATCCAGCTCTCCACGGTGAATGAATTACTCATTCTTAAAAAACAAAAAGTGCCGTAAAGAATTGACAAGTGACTAGAAAGTAATTAGAAAGGCTTTTCAGAAATCATTCTGAGCAGAGTTAATCACTATCTGTATCTTTGCGAACTCGGCGCACATTTCCGTCACTGAATGCACGGCATTCTAATTATCTGCTATTCGAGAAGTCACTACTGGGTGGACTGCAGGACTGAACGTGGCTAGCAAACATGTTTTGCTTTAATGAAACACTATTTTAAGCATTTTTGAACTGGCTGGCAACAACGACAAAACGTTTTTTAAACAGGAGGTTTCATATAAAAAAATGGTCTTCTAGATTCTTTTGAAATCTGAAATATCGGGCAACTCTGAGTCCCTATTCCCACTCGGTAAACACAGGCTAGACCTGAGTTATGGCTTCCCTCCGTAGAAGAGCCGGGTACTCTCCAGTTTGCCACCACCATTCTCTCCAGCCCCGGCCTGTTTCATTCCATTTTGTTCCCTATTTGGCTGCCGTAGGAATCGAAGTTTGTGACTCCTTGCTTATACGTTCTTCCCCGTTAGATCATATACTGCTTTAAAGATGAGGGCATGTCTCATCCTCTCAGTATGTGCACCACTGTAAGTGACAGTGCATGACATACTCAGGTGCTCAGGAAACTGACCTTCAAAATATGGTCAAGTCTTCTATTAATTTATAATAATAGAATCACTGATTTTTAGAATAAACATAAGCCTTAAAAGAATTGCTCAAATGAGCAAACTAGAATGCAGGGAGTTAGGGAGTAGAGATCACGCAGATGGTGTTGCTGATTACCCACAGAGCTGCAACCATAATCTGAGTCTCTTGAGTCCCAGGTCTGTGATCTTTGCATCAAAACAAATAAATAAATTTAAAAGTGCCCTGTCCAAAATGCATTACAATGGGAGTGACAAGGCATCCTAATACTACACATATTTTTGTTGTTGAGTTGTCAGACTTCTTTAAGTATATTCTGGATACTACATCCTCATCAAATATGTAATTTATAAATATTTTCTCTCATTCTGTAGGTTATCTTTTCACTTTCTTGATAGTGTTCTTTAACATATTAATACAAAAGTTTTTAACTTTGATAGAGCCCAATCTGTTTTTTTCTTTTGTTGCTTGTATTTTTGATGTCATATCTAAGAATCCATCGCCAACTCCAGGCCATGAAGATTTATCCCTATATTTTCTTCTATGAGTTTTTTATTTTATAGTTTTAGTTCTTACTTAGATCTTTGGTCCATTTTGATTTCATTTTTGTATATGTATATGATGTGAGGAAGAGGGCCACAGAGCTATTTCTGATTCATACAAAATATTTAGAACTCATATGGAAGAAGTTACTGTCTTCTTACTCCTGATATTTAAAAAAATCTAACTTGTGCCCCAACTCAAAGCCCAGGCAAATGTTATGTTCTGTACAGTATTTTTTTTCATACCTTGAGTATTCTGAGCACACAGAAAGAAAGCAGACAGCTAGATTAAAATACAAGGAGGAAGCTTGGATGTATTGAATAAATGGGAAAGTAAAGTTATTGAGCCTGAAGAACACAATATAATGGGTACAGGCAGAGAATAGGATTTGCAAATCAATGTTGCTGAATTTGAGCATTAAGAAACACAAAGCATTGACCTAAAAGATGATCAACATTCCAGAAATATCAGGCAGGAAATCAAGAACAGTGAAAAGACTGATATTAAATGTGGCTTAGAAATTACAAAAGTAAGTAAAGTTTAGAAATATAATAAAAATTTAGAGGGATAAGTCATTTTCTTTAATGTGCCAACGATATCATTTCTTCTCTTCCCTTATCGAACCCTGAGGCTAAGGTCAACGCACATACGCCATACATGCCACTACTCCTTAATACCAGACACCTGGCAGATACTGATCAATTACAGTGTCCCTGAATACATTTTACAACAAACACACCCTCTCCTCCAGATGCTCCAGGCAATCAACTCCAATTGATTGGAGTTGGCACAAGAGATAAGACCTATTTGCTCTCCTGGATCTACAGCACTGGGATCTTTTTTCAATTGACAACAGAAACTTGATAATTGATAATTTTTTCAATTGTCCACTTTTCAGCTTCCAGCTAGTGCTCTCATTCTTGGATTTTGTGCATTTATTTGCTTCAAAAGCCTGAGTAGGAAGACAAATTTGAAGATCATGGTGTAAGGTCCTCATTTGGTAGTGTGCACCAGAATCACTTAAGAAACTTTTAATAAACAGAGTTGTATACATTTATTACAGGCTGATTAATTCCCTAGAAGTTGGGTCCAGACATGTATACCTTAAAGAATTTCTACTACGTCATACCAAATGCCTTCTTATGGACTACTGGATTTCATTCCTCAGTATTCTCTAGCCCAAGATTCCTGGTCCTAATACAGAATTTTATCCCTTTAACTCTGAGCCGTTAGTACTCTTAAGATTTGTTTAAATTATGAAACAAGGAATGTTTTCATATTGTTTTAGGCAAGCTGATTTCAAGAATAGGATTCATCATGTTTCTAAGTTTGTCTTAGTCAAAAAGCACCATCACACTTCCTCTTCTTCCTAATTAAAAACATTTTTGACAGTACCAGGAATAATTTATTTTGTACTATTGAACAATGCGAGCTATGCAATGCAACATATCTTCTTCCTTGGTCTGAATCCTAGGAAGCCCTGGGTGAGATTAATCCTTAATTATTAAGGCATTTCTCTCGGAGTTCTTCATACAGCTGCCATCCCCATCCTAACCCCCCCCCACAAACACATACCATCTCTTTACTTCTTGGCTTCTGTCTTTCATGCTGGGTTAACTTTTTCTGCTCTTGAAATATCTACCTGATCTTTTATTGTACGATACTTCAAATCCTTTTTTTGTGGAAGATCATAGGTCAGCCAATAAACAAAATAAAGCCAGATTGTTAAAACACAGATTCTTGGGCCCCAGGAAGTTGCATTTCTAACAAGTACCCAGATACTGCTGGTCCTCTGGGACCCTACTTTGAGAACCACTATTCCATTGTAAGGGTTGGCAAACTAGGGCAGTTTAGTCAAATCTAGCCTGCAGCCTGTTTTTGTAAATAAAGTTTCATTCACTCACTCACACACACACACACACACACACACACACACACACACACACACACATGCCGGAACAATCTACAGAAGATTCTAAAATCTAAGGGGGAGAATTCATGCCACATCATGAAGCAGTTAAAAAGATTGAGATATTTTATCCTGAATATTACAGCTCTAAGTCAGAAGAGCTCTGTATTTTAGAAGTTGATACTTTGAGAGGTGGAAATGAACAAAACTCAAAAACTAAAGAACAAATGGAGAAAAGCCTAAGAAAACAGATGGATGATTTTATGGCATATTCTGAAAGAGTTTTAAGGTGATGTGATGTTTGTATTATTTCTAAATTTGAGATCTATGGGCACTAAGAGATCCAAACTGAACCCATATTATTGTTCTCCTAAAAAAATAAAAGATAAGGAGGAGCTAAAGATTTCCTAATATTTATGCTATCCTTATAACATTAAATACAGGCTAAAGAAATATGGATTTTGATAATCTAGATCATTGGATGCCAACTGCTGGTCAATGTCAGGTGAAGCACACTCAAAAATTATTGTTTTGTAAACTGCAATATTAGCGTGACCTTAGAAGAACAGGACATAACCAAACATGCACTAAAGATTCCTTTTAGTAAAATTCCTAAAAAAAAAAAAAAAAGGTTTACTATTGTTTGCTTTTCTTAGTAAGCACTATGACATTGGGAGTTGCTAAAATACAGAATTAGACAAAGCCACTATTGTTTCTAAATACAATAGGGAATTTATTAGACTGCATCGGCAAGGCTGTATATTGAACTCATTAGCATAATTATAAGAAGAATTTTTAATTATAACTGAATAGGCTCTATTAGGGAACCACTAAAATTGAGTCTTTCACCAAACTTCCACATAAGAGTATTAACAAGCTGGGATGGGACTTTTTTGGGGCGGGTGGGGAAAGGCACGTTTAAACCCTTGGGGATGAAAAAATGACTTCATTCACTCAATATATATCCAACAAAAGTTTACTGCTTACAGGCAGTGTATAAAATACTGCAATGAATGTTTCCCTCCAGGGAAAGGTTTTTATTTTTGGCAACTACTCATTGACTGCCTCATTTGAGACCAGCCACTGTGCTAAGCACTTAATGGACATTGCATTTAATCCTCACAACTGCCATATGAGGTAGATTATTATTAACCCCATTTAAAGACAAAAAATCTGAGGCTCAGAGAGGTTAAGTGATTTGCCCAAGGTTGGCCAGTATTCAAAACCCAAGTCTGATTGATCCCTAGGCTGATGGTTTGGCCACTGGCAGGCACTGTGCTTTCACCAGCCCACAAATGGCCACCACCATGGGCATTCTGGGCTGGCAATTTGGAGCCACACTTTGGACAAAGACATAACAAAAAAGGCGGCTAAACATTGTAGGACTTCTTGAATGTCATAAATCAAAGACAAGGCAAAATGAAAAAATTTTAAAAATGATTCCCTTTTACTTGAATGAAAGAAAAGCAAAGTATGTTTTCTAAGGCCCAAGAGCCTCACATATCATGGTCCACCTCCTAGGCCAAATGGGCCTATTTTTCTAACTCTTTCTTTCACTCTCAATTTCAAAGTCCTCAGTTCTCTTTCTAAAATTTTGTGCATTTTTGTTTTTGTGAGACATACGGCAACTGCACGCTCCCTGAGACAATCAGTGACTGTCCATGCAAAGAACAGTCATTTCTGAGGACTGAAGTCTGCTCTGATCTGTTTTCACTGCCCACCCAGCTGCGCCACCTTGTGAACACCTTCACGGTGCGTGGGGAGGGGAGGCAGGCTTTGACTTCACTCGTCTACACTGAAGTTCAGACATTGCTCTAACTAGGCACTGCCTCCACCACACTCCCAACCCCTTTACATCGTCTTTGATTCAGAAGTTGTTTTTTGTGTTTTTTTGCTTTTTTTTTTTTCCTCCACCAGAGGCAAAGAGATATTCACCACCATAGAATTCTCAACATTTTACTACACTCCATTGAAAACATCCTGTTAGGAGTCATGGCAATTTCTAAATGGTAAGAGGACTATGCTCTGTCCCTGTTCCCAGCTGAGGCCAATGTTCTGGGGAAGTTTCTGGAAATATACCAACTCCTAGCTCTATGGTCGAAAATTTTCCTTTGAGGAAGCAGGAATGGATAAAGTGGACTTGCCCAATTCTCTATTTCAACGTTTTCTGGAAAAACCATCCTTGGAAATGAGGTTACTTAGTGTTCAAAGTCCATTCATTTCCTCCTTGCTATAACAAAAATGTACACTCGGTTTTTTAAAATAATGATTTTGATAATTATTATTTTAATGTAGACATCAGTTTCATCTAAAAGGGATTGGGTACATCAACCCCTAGAGTGGTTATTCCACTAAGAGAGATGATGCCAATATCTTTTTTTTTTTTTTTTTGAGACAAAGTCTCGCTCTGTTGCCTGGGCTAGAGTGAGTGCCATGGCATCAGCCAATCTCCCAGCAACCTCAAACTCCTGGGCTCAAGCGATCCTCCTGCCTCAGCCTCCTGAGTAGCTGGGACAACATGTGTGCAACACCACGCCCGGCTAATTTCTTTCATTTTTTTTAGTTGTCTGGCTAATTTTTTCTATTTTCAGTAGAGACATGGTCTCGCTCTTGCTCAGGCTGGTCTCAAACTCCTGAGCTCAAGCAATCCTCCTGCCTTGTCCTCTCAGAGTGCTAGGATTACAGGTGTGAGCCATTGTGCCTGGCCGCCAATATCTTTTCTACCCAATTAAGACAATGAGATATTACAATAGAAAAAGAATAGACATTACAGTAGATAAAACTATTGTGTCATAATTAAAATCTCATCCATAAACCATCTAATAGGTCACTTAAGCATAAAAGGAACTCTGAGGAGGGCTGCTCCCCAATGCCGACTTTCTAGAGCCAAGAAAGACATCAGCCCAACCATAGCTATTCAGCCAAAACAGATTAGCTGGCCTTGAATGTCAGTTCAGCTGCAGAGCAATACTTATAATTGTTCAATATGAAGAGGAAAAACAATAACCTCTTCAAATCAAAGAAGTAATTTACGAAATAAAGACTGGGTAAAAGACTCATTTAACTTATTAAAGCAATCAGTCACATGAACAAATGAGAATAATATGAATCATAGATTAGAAAGTCAAACTTTGCAGAAACATAAGAAAATATCTTCTATGTATTAATGTGTGTCAAACTACAGGAAATCGTAAGAGATACTTTTAATTCGAGAACTCCTCACTGGGAGGACAGATAGTCATGCACCACATAATGGGGTTTCAGTCAACGAGGGACCTCATGATGGTAGTCCCATAGATTTTAATGGAGCTGAAAAATTCCGGTCCCTAGTGACATCATGGCCATCCTGACACTGTAGTACAATGCATTACTCATGTGTTTGTGGTGATGCTGGTGTAAACAAACCTACTGTGCTGCCAGTCGTATAAAAGTATAGCACATAGGATTATATACAGTATATATTTGATAATAACTATTTAATATATTACTCATTTATGTATTTGTTATACTTTTTATCATTATTTGACAGCGTACTCCTACTTACTAAAAAAAAAAAGTGAACTGTAAAACAGCCTCAAGCAGGTCCTTCAGGAGGTATTCCAGAAGAAGGCATTACTATCATAAGAGAAGACAGCTCCATGCATGTTTTTGCTCCTTAAGACCTTCCAATGGGACCAGATGTGGAGGTGGAAGACAGTGATATTGATGATCCTGACCCCGTGTAGGCCTAGGCTAACGTGTGTGCTTGTGTCTTAGTTTTTAACAAAAATCTTAAAAAGCAGAAAAAATAATTTATAAATAGAAAAAGCTTATATTAAATAGAATAAGGATATAAACAAAGAAAATATTTTTGTACAGCTGTACAATGTGTGTATTAAGCTAAGCGTATTACAAAAGAATCAAAAAGATTAAAAAAATCTTATAAAGTAAAAAAGTTACAGTAAGCTAAAGTTAATTTATTATGGAAGAAAGAAATTTTTTAAAGTAAGTTTGTGCAACCTAAGTACACAGTGTTTATAAAGTCTACAGTAGTGTACGGTAATGTCCTAGGCCTTCACGTTCACTCACCACTCACTCACTGACTCACCCAGAGTGGCTTCCGGTCCTGCAAGCCCCATTCATGGCAACTGCTCTCCACAGATGTACCATTTTTCTTTCATACCACATTGTTACCATGCCTTTTCCATGTTTAGAAATGTTTAGATACACAAATACTTACCGCTGTGTTACAACTGCCTACAGTATTCAGTACAGTAACACGCTGTACAGGTTTGTAGCCTGGGAGCAATAGGCTGTACCTATAGCTTAGGTGTGTAGGCTGCTAGGTTTGTGTAAGAACTCTCTGTGATGTTTGTACAATGACAAAATCGCCTAATGATACATTTCTCAGGATGGATCCCCATCGTTAAGTGACACATGACTATATTTAATTTCAACGCAGATGGTTTTTCCTACTGTAGCGATATTTAAATTTACGGAGACAATACTTGAAGACGATCATAAGAAAGCATCTGCAAGCTCTCCTAGCAGAGATTGTGTCTTACCCATCTGTATCCTCCCCTTTGTGTCCAGCATGTTGTAGCGCCCATAGTAGGCACTAAATTAATATTATTCATGATGTAATGTAATAAGCCACACTTCAAATGATTGGTATTAATTCAGTTTTGGGGACTGATACACCTTGAGAACCCAGGTGACACCAAAACAGAATAAAAACTTCTTTTTTCACACAAACAGAAAGCTCAGGACGCTGGTGAACAGCTCGGCAACCTAGAAACCGGCTGCGAAGAGCACTCTTTGAATACGAATTAGCAGTGGGTAATGGCAGCATATTTATGAGGTCTCTTGCCGGGTCCTTTCCTCCTGTGAATGCTGTATAATTCATTGCGCGCGCCCTGACCCCAGTGCGCTCCTGTTCTGACAAATCATACTTGATTAAGACAAATCTTTATTAGTTAGCTAGTCAACTTCCCCATTTATCACTGGCAAATCCCATTCTCCTCTTTAGGTGCAGGAAAAGTGACTGAAACCTTTTTTAAAAAGGCCCAGATATCTAAATAAAAATATTTGTTCTACAGAGCAAGTAAAGCCAGAAACCTCAAAATCTTAATAGATGATTAAACAAATTATTTAATAGGTGCATATTTTACCCACTGTCAAACCCAAACCCACTCCACATTTCACTCAGGCTGAGGAATTGTTAATGAGGTAATCTATTTAGGGATATATACATTTTTTTATCTCCTATTGAACTCTTGTCTGAAAGCAAAATGCCATATTTTAAAAACTGAATTACAAAGTTGGGGACTCAAAATACTGAAATAATAATAATAACAATAATAAAAGACTTTGGAGTAGAGACATTATGTTTAAGGTGTTTACCAAAAGAATAACAAGTATTTAAAAAGTGAGACAGAATAAGGCAGAATGAATTCAAAATTATTCTTGATTCTTTAGTACCAGAGGAAAATTCATCTCTTTTTGACACTTGCCATAATATTTTCATGAACTTCAATGTTGGTTTACCCTAAAGATGATTTAATATATTTACAGGAGTTGATACTCATTTTAGAGTCTGGTGCACTCAGCTTGGTACCACAACTGTTCTCAGAAATGTGACAATGGAGCCATCAGGAATAAAGAGGCACATTATGTTTGTAGGACTGCCATCGACTGTAACAGATCCATCCTCTGACAAGTTTCAAAAATTCTCTAGTTTCGTGGAGATAGACTTCGGCACAAACCATCTGCTTTTTTTCCTTAGTGAGAGTAAGCAAGAGAGTGCAAAAGGGAAGGAGAATGAATATGGTTCCAGCTGATTTTCATTTCTCAAATTTTTACTCCTAACCCCTGATTCCAAAGGAGGAAAATCCAGAGGAGGAAAATCTTTTTAGCTTTTTCATAAAAAGCTATCCAGTCAATCCAGACATGTAATTGAGGTGTAATTTCCACATAAATGATCTCAATATTCCCTTTAAAAACAATGCAGAGATAAATTATTTTATAAGAAATTTCTATACATTCTGAGGTCCCATACATTCTGCACTGATAATAAACAAATCTATACATATACTACAGGAAACACCCACTCCTAGTCTTGACAACTTGGATGAAATGCCAGTTAACACTATATGGTATGCAGACCATATTTTGCCTTACTTATGCCCTTAAGTGTTAAATGGAAAGCAACATTCAAAAACATTTTGTATGTTGGAGCTGGCTTCTATTTGCCAAAATTTCCCATTTAGAAAACGGGGATACATCTTGAGAAATGAGGTCAGAGCTTGGTATGAGAGACTTCAAAAGAACACCTAGTGCAGTGGGAAATAGTGTGTTGATGATTTTATAAGCAGACTGACTCTGATGAGATCTATGGATGCAGAAGAGATCCCGTCTGAGCAATCCCTCCCCACCCTACAGGTCTTTCATCACGATCTCAAAGCATCAGACAACTACTCCAAAAGTGGAAACTGCCATAGTCTCCCACTGGAAAATCTTTATTCGATTTGGGGGATGGGCCAGAGAGTTAAGCAGTTTAAAATATGCCCACAGAAGTAAAGGAAAAGTTTTGAAGTCATTTTCATTTATCCCATGGATTCTCCACTCATTTTTTTCCCTTGGAAATCCTGATGAAAATGAACTCTCTAGGAATGTTTAAACAATTTGCCCATGGAAGTAAATTTTAGATCAGAGATAGTATTAGAATTCAAGTCCATAAACATTATTGAGAACCAATTATGTGGCAGGCACTGTGAAGAAATACAGAAGAAGAAAGCATGTTCCCAACATCTAGCAGCTCACACTTAGGTGGGGTAGAGTGATATGAAAAGAACCACCACCGCAACAAAGTATGGAACGTTGTACAGGTGCTGTATCGAGGGATGTGCCAAATGTGTTGGCTCAACTAACATAAAATATGGTACTTTCCACAGATTTGCTCATCACCCTTGCAGGTCTGCAACAATCCATATTTCTTGGCTTCTACTCCAGGCTACTGGCAACCTAATTGTTACTGATACTCTACACTGTGCTTCACATTTCCTTTTTCTTTTCTTTTCTTCTTGTTTTGTTTTGATAAAGATGAGATCTTGCTATATAGCCTAGGCTGGTTTCTACTTCCTGACCTCAAGTGATCCTCCTGCCTTGACATCCCAAGTAGCTAGGATTACAGGTGCAAGCCACCACACCTGGCTGATGCGTGCCTCATATTTCTTTTAAAATCTTAGATGACAAAGGTAAGGACCTAGGGAGACAATGGTCTCTACTTTGTTGTTTTAACTGCAGGTTCAGAATGGACATAATACTGACCTGAAACTAATGGTATATGATAAATATTTAAAACAATAGGTTGTTGAATAATTTACAAGAAAGGTAATATTTCTAACAAAATTTGTAGGTAAAACTGTTGAAAGGCATTTGGTCCAGCGACTGCTAATTACAAACGTCTGTCTCCAGTGACAGACTATCAAACTGGATACAGAGAAGACAGTACTCTCTTCTGTCCACCCATTCCCCATCCCTGGCACTACGTTGGTATCAGGTAACCAAACAAAGCAGTGTATCCATGTTGCTCCTCTTCCACATATGCCTGGCATATAATATAACATATACTTCCTGGATGGATGGATAGATGGATGGATGGATGGACAGATAAATGAATAAATAAATGGTGGAAAGATCAAGTGAAAAGAGTAGGAATGTAAAGAAAAGTAAAAAGGAGAGATCATTAAAATCAAGAAAGGCAAAAAGGGTAAAGGTGGTCAAGAACCTTATATAGTGAGGTAGACACTTCTCAATAGAATTCTAGAATCAAGAGGGATTTGGAAGTTATTCATATTATTCAGGGGTTGGATTAGATCATCTAGAGAAAACCAATTTTTCTAAATGGAGTATCCGGCAGACCTTGGATTTGAATCTAGACTTTTTAACTCCGCATTTTGTATCCTATGTAACATATAATATACATGAAGGAAGTTCAAGACCATGTAATCAGTGTGGACTCCTTCTTATTAGGGACAATGAATGGCCCTGGGGCATGGCTCTTTAAAATAGCCCCATCGCTTCTGCAATCATGGGTCAAATGCTAGGGAGGCTGATTTCTTCCAAGGAGAATCCCACATAGCATTGGTCTAACTCATCATTTTTGTGATGCCATTGGCAACTAGTCAGAAATATCAAATGTAGACCCATTTGTGGGTATTGGCCCATGATGACTACCTGGGCTAAGGCAGGTGGCAGAGGGGAAGAGGAATGTACTTTTCCCTTATAGTTCATTCATTTATAATCTTAAGAAATTCTGGGAAAAGAATTCAAGCAGGGTACGTACTCTGCTATCATAAAATGATTCCACATTCATTCAACAAATATTTACTGAGTGCTTACTATGCACCAGGCATGGGAACACAAAACCAAATAAGACATCAGATGATCACAGTGAGCTATTAGGCAAACAATGGTTCTTTGAAAAGTGAAAGTTTAAAACATTTAGTTTTATAAAATTCACTTGATCGAACAGTCTGAGGTTTCTTCCTCATCTATACGTTTGAATAGAATTGGTTCATATGAGTGCTTTCAACTTGCAAACACATTCCTAGAAAGCACAACAAATGTCAAGTAATTGCACTACTTTTTTACTATGTCTAACTGTGATGGAAACTAAACTAGTCCTTATCACAATATAATTTTGCCACTGTGTTTAAGGTTGGTAAATCAGTATAATCTGATATTTTAATGCAAACACTCAGTAGAGAAACCCAATTCTGCTGCAAATTTTCAGAATGTGTTAAAATTGATGTCAATGTCTCAGTAATTTCGCAGTTTAAAAAACAGTTAGAAATGTAATGACTACACTACACTTGATTAAAGCATTTACAGCTCTAATCAAAAACTGACAGCAAGATCAAAGATGTTAACTTAAATCTCTCCTCTAATTATGTTTAAAATGCCACACCTCAGGCCTGTCTCTCCTCTTCTTTTTCAAACCAAATTCTGCTTAAGAAAGATCTAACACTTCTTAACAGTTCATTATCCAATAAAACTATTCAAAGCTTAAAAGCAATCTACACAATTAGTCAGGACCTCAGGGAGTCCACCGGTACTCTTTATTACAGGACTTCATATTAAAACACCTTAATTATATTTGTCAAATGGATTTCATTAAAACCCATCGTCACTTTAATTTTCATATTTTGACAGTGCTGGCATAGGCATTATTACCACCTGCCAGGCTAGAACTACAACAAAATTGTCAAATTCCTTCAAATCCTAAGCAGTTTCTTTTGTACCTGACTGATAGTTTTCCCTGTATAGGGAAACTATCACAATTAGGAGAATTAAATACCCCTACTTAAATTCTACTCTGAATATATACATTTCTTTCAGATGCAGGAAAAACAAACTACATCCGTGCCGGGTTGGCGGGTGCATTTTACAGACAGGGCGATGCACATACTTTGCAGAGCATCTGAATAGCAAAGCTGAGACATCAAACAGAATGCACTATGATTCAATCACATCACAACCATCAGGACTTGAAAGCCAGGACATTTTTTTTTTACCTCCTATTCATTATGCTGCCATATTTCATAAAATATACGGTATTTCTGGCCATTCACTTGAGATTCAATTGTATTTTCATTTGCCACTGCGACTTAGACTGTTGAAATAGCAAATGAAAAAAATACATAAACCCCTTTCTTTCTAGCTAAGCAATGTTCAATGTCAACAGTGATGCAATGTTTACAGCATTTCCCTAATTCAGCTAGTTACACAACTTTAGGAAAATGGAAGTGTGTATGCTAATAAGCATTTTTGTCTGTTTTTCTCTGGATTTTCTAAGTGTGTGATTGTATATGTAATACAGAAAGAGAACTGCTCCTTTTAGATTGAGACACATAAAATTCTATTTTTCAGGTGCCACAGATAGAACAGGAATAGCAAAAAAGGATAGAATTTTTTTAACCTAGCAGACTCATATGATATAACAAAGGAGAGAGGTTTCTGGCGTATGTTTAACACACTTCGGGGCTTTGTACAATGGTCTCGAGAGTAATAATCACCTTGCTTTATGAATACTTTAAGTCACAGTAAATGGTCTTGGATTATTTTGAGTAAAGCTGGAATTTTAAAGATTTACTTAAAATCACAAGACCTTCAAAAATCATAAATGATCACTGACTTATATGTCTCAAAGTTTAACATAATTGAAATTGAAAACATGCTCAGAGACTTATGCATAGGGAACATGCATTTAAATACAAGTTCAATGTCACCGCTGCCTGGAAGCCTTTCATGATCAACTTTGCTGGCAATGTTTCTCCCTCCTCTGGACTCAGATTGATTCATTCTCTGCAGCACTATTATGGCACATAGGCCAGGCTTGGTGTTTTGATTATCTCTCAGTGCCCACAGCCTAGCAGAGAGCCTAACACTGTGCACACGTCTATCTATGAAAGAAGGACAGACGGTGTTCATGCTTATCTGCCTGTCAGACTGTTAACAATTCCCCCATAGCAGGGTTGATAAGTCTCACTTCCCTCCATAGAATGCCTCCTAAATGGCAGTCATTTGGCATATACGTATACACCTATACGTATGTTTGTAAGTGTACATGTGCTGATATATTGAAGTCTATGAACACAAAATTTATTTTTAAAAAGCCCCAGAATTCATGCATCAAAAAATAAGAATCACCAATTCCTTTTCATATTTTTATTAAATGTTATTATAATCTTGAACCACAAACCATTTACATCTGTCCTGCCTTTCCCTTGTTGACCTTTCAGCGACTCTGCTTGCGATGGTGATAACCAAGAGAACTGATAGAGTAGGGAGGTCAGAGGAACACAACCCAGACATTTTGCAAGGAGCTCCTCAGCTCCTGGGAAGTACATTCCATTGCAACTAGTCAATAATTTATTTGGAGCCATTATTATTAATAATCATAGAACACATGGATTTTTCTTGTTAGGAAAAAAATTGGAACAATCTACTATTTTAGAAATGTTCCTAGAGGGACACTTCAAAAATGAACCAGATGCAGTCTACATTCTGGAATATTTGAAGTTTATTTGATATAAATAGAGGCCTACAGAAACCCTGCTGACACAAAAGTCACTAGGCATATATAAGTTTATGAATACTGCATTTGTTACATTTTAAATGCAATACATGTTAAGTTGGTACTCAAAGAGTAGTTCTGGTTATTTGAGAATCTTTCTGTATTAACACTGTGCTAGCAATTTCTGCTCAATGGTAGCCTGGTTCTGTTCATTCACAAAGGCTAACACATTTCTTCTCTTTTTGTTGCCTACTTGTGTTCAAATGGGTGCAAGTGCAGGAGTTGGCCTGAGGACTGGAAACTCGATGTGGTTTATGCAATGGATTGACATGGGCCAAATGTGGTTTGTAAAAGTAAGCACTTTGGGCAGCATAAAAAGTACAACTGGAAGTTTGGCTAATCTAATGTTGTCACTGGAAATAGGTAATAAGGGAATGGGGAAGGAGCATCTGGAAGGGACAAGGAAACCAGAGGTAATGGATAGAAAAGAGGATCATTTAAGGGTGACCTTCTGCAAGTAGGGTTTTTTTAGTGAGGCTGGGATCCTTGCCAATTGCTGTCGGAAATTTCTGCCTGGGACCATCTCCACACTATCAGAACTGCCACTTCTATTCCTCACTAAGGTCATCTTTCCTCCTGAGCCTGAACTGTCATGTACACTATCACCTGGTCCCTTGCCAGGGCCTCTGTGATTCCCTCCAAATCCCCCAGTTTTTGAGGTCTGGCAGGGGGAGGGGGTCCTCAATGTGCAAAACAAGGAAAGTGGTTATTCTGGTTTTTCTTTTACCAACAGCAAGCTCTACGTTGTTTTTTTTTTTGAGGAATGGGGTAGTAGGGAGGTAATGTGGGACATGCGGGATCACAGGGGCCTGCAGGAGGACTGGAAGGAGAGTTGCAGAGGCTTTCGAACTGCATGATAAGAGAGAAAGCCTGGAGTGCCCGACTGACAGCTCAACAAGCCTGTTCAGACAGTGCTTTTCCAACGGGAGAAAATCCCTGACTTTTGCTATCTCTACCCACCCCCTCCTTTCAGAATTATCACCTTGGAAAAAAATTATTGCTTTTTCGGTAACAGTCATAAGACAACAGAGCAATATTCACTATTCTTTTGAAGTTATACAAAAACAGCCAATCTGAATATGCCCAATTGTCTACTGTTGGCTAGAAATGGAGCCTGGCTTCTTCATATTGAGTAATTTGGATGCTAAACCACAGCATTCATCAAGATCTTTCTGGAATCCAGATAATGAATGACACCAAGATCTGTTTCTGGACTGAGCCCTGTATTTTGCATTCAGACTACCCTCAGGGCTACCATACCACTCTCTTATACACAAAAGAATACTGAGTCACTTTAAATACAACAACACCTGCCTAATTCAATAGCAGCCAAATGATAATAGGCCTAGCTATTTCTCAATATTCCCAATATTTCTCTACTGAGAATCAACACTGGAACCCTTAATACAGTACAAGTCTCTATCATTTCAGTTACTAACAAAGAGTACAAATCACTTACAAAGTGAAACAACCTGGACCACTTAAATATTTATCTATAGATGCTAGTGGAGTTGTTTTGTTTGTGTTCCTGGACTGCTGAGATCCTCCTTACCCACCTCCAGGCTCTGCAATGCCTGATCCCCAGATGAGCTGGTTCATCCTCCATTAGAGGTGGGGGGCAGAGGGTGAGCTATGGGCAAAATAAGACTTTAGTCAGATTCAAAGACTGACTGCTGTGGCTTCTGATAAATAGGGCAGTATATTTTTATTATTTTTAAGTTCCCACAATTCACTCCTAAAGCAGTGGGATTTTATGCTTCATAAGTGGGTAATATTTTAATGGCATTGATAGATATTATCATTTAAAGGCATCCTAATATGGCAACTTTAGCATCTTTGGTATTTCTGCAATATAGATAGATTCTAATATGTTGAATTTTTAAATGAGCATTTAAAATTTTTAAGTGAGCATTTAAAAATAAACTATTTAAGAGATATTCTCATATCCTATGAACTTAATTCTTTGTGTAAAGAAAAATAGTTTCATCTTTTTATTTTAATTCCAAACGGCTCTTGAATCATTACTCTTCCAAGTCCTCAACGGAAGGTGGAAGGCAATGATTATTCCTAATTTCCTGGTGAAGAAAAGCTGCACAAAGGAGGTAAATTACTTTTCTACTGTTGCAAGTGAGGCAAAGAATCATGAAATGATACTTTGTCTCCTGGTCTACTTTTTAGTCTTCAAAGCAAAAAACTGGCATGAGCCATATTGCGAATATGCGTAGTTTCTGGAACTGGCAGCTGAGAGTCAATGAAGATTTCAAATAAGCCTTTCTTTTAACAATAAAAAAAACTAAGTGTTAGACTAAGCTGATCTTTGTTTTTTATGAAATTTTCCATATTCTGTAATACACCTTTTCAATGTAAATAAGTTTCTTATATTTCAATATAAGAATTTCAATTCATGGGTTACAGAAAGGCTGTCAGGCCTTCATAACCTAAGCAAATTGGATATTAGTTGTTTTTAGGCTGTTCTAAGGCTCTTAAACATTAAAACATAAGAAAGTCACATAATGTCAGTTCTTAAATATTTCAATGAATTAGGTAGTTCTTTGCATATGCATTACTGTTAAATTTCATTAATGAGTCAGTCATGAAGCTTCTAGGTCTGAGTATGGCAAAACGATGATGGTAACATGAGGAGGGAAATACAAGTATATTCAAAGATCTACCTATTTTGAAATTTTAAAAACATCACTGTTATAGAATACCTATTCAATTAGTATTAATAATTGTCTATGTGATTCATCAAAAGAGTAAGCATAAGAAAATAAAAGTCTCCTATAAATCCAAAAGCTCAGTATTTAAATAATAGTTTGTTTTTCTAATAATCATGTCAACTTTGATTATGCATTTTTAATTGTCAATGAAATTCAGTAATAAAAAGAGAAGGCCTTAATTGAAATGCTTGTAAAATCCTCTTATTTGCAGAGTTTGTGTGAGTTGATTAATTAAGAGACTTTCACAGTTTTCATGCCGATTGCCTTTGTGTTCCTGAACTTTTTGTCTGTTGCTCCTGTGCACAGTGAAAGTAAGAAATCCTGGATGTTACAAGATGTAGGATTTCTCGACACAGGTTTTTACTTTGATAAATCGAGTGTTTTCCCATCCCTTTTTGGAGTATTTCTCTGTTCTCCCATTTTGTAGAAAGAGATAGGCTTTTAAATGCTGATACTTTTGCCCGGATGTTATAATTAAATCAAATGCTTTTAGGAGATGAGATCTCCTATCTCTGGTGTAGTTTTTATTTATTTTATTAAACTACTTAAAAACAGAAATGGAAAAAAAAAACAACAAACTGTTTTGCTAGGACTAAGTCAGAAGGAAACACATTATCTCTATTCTATATCTCTACAGTAGAAAATATTAAAGAAATAGGAATTTTCTGCCTATATTTGGGTATTGAAATACATTGGTATTATGATTTTTCAATGATCCCAAGAAAGAAAAAGTTTTAAAATACAGGAGCTCAATCAACTTAACAATAAAGTTAAATATTTCCCTATAGTATCACTAAACAGTGTTTTATGGAATTTTATGAAACAGGCCATATTTCAAAAGAAAATAAAATTGGTCTTTGATATTTTTGATTAATCTTTCCTCACCCCATTAAATATTTAGGGTGTTGTTATAAGATACACAACTAAATATTTAGGATGTTATAAGACAAAATAACTAAATATTTAGGGTATTGCTATAAGGTAAAATAACTAAATTTTTAGGGTATCATAGAATAAACACACAAATTTTCTGGTTTGTTTTGTTTAGGAATTTCTCCTCTATACCAAGACAAGATACTTCTCTCTTCTTTTGAACATTTCAGCATATTTGTCCAGCATTATTTTTTCATTCTCTTTTATCCCCGGGGCTCTCAATGTTTAAATAGCTCCCTCCCATGTAAAGCTTTGCACCGATATCGATCAGCCTAGGCTGGAAGTTACTATGAGGCATTTTCAATAATCAGCCCAGCTGTTCAGAGAGCTTCTTGAATAAAACCCTTAGGTAAACAGCATAATACACAGAGAACTCTCTGCCAGCAACCAACCCTTCTCCGCAATCTCAAGGATTGCTACTAATGCTTCGCTAAACAAAGAACTTAATTCTGATTTTAACAATGGAGGCTGTGGAGAAATTCAAACAAATCCCATCTTTGAGTCACATATGTAGCGACTATAAGGGTTCCCCCCATCAACAACATGCTTGCGTATCTGATTAATTCCAAAGCACTGTGTGTCAATTAAACCATTTTTACAGATCCAAAAAGCAACTATAGGCAAGATAATTTTCTAGTATTACCATTTTACTCCTTAATCCTTACATTCAGATTTAAGTTTATTTACTTAGATTTTTTAGGTCAATGATATTATCTATCTTTATGTAAGAGAAATACAGATGAAGTCATTTATTTATAATTTTACTTTGCTTTTTAATGTCCTCTTTCCTTAAGAGTTAAATGCTAAAGAAAAAGGAAGACTGTTACATAGCAGTCCTAATTATGATTTCGTGTTGATATGCAACTAGAGAACCTTAAAAGAAGCACCGAAAAAACTGACACTATATATAAAGTACAATGTAAAAATAGCATTAGGTTGCCATGTAGTGAAACCTATAATGTTCACACCCTTCGATGAGTAAACATCATAAAAGTAAACAGTGTTTCAAAACAGATGATAACTATAAAATCTTGTGAGTCTCCAAACTGTTTTGCTTTTAGAAAAAGAAACAAAACCAAATAAAGTGAGGCATAAACAATTTCTAATGTTTCTATTGGAGCCATTCAAACAGGTTTCCAGGTCATTATTTAAGTTAAATTAAATATATTTGTTTGGTTATGGCTATTCTGAGATGTATCGAGTTGACAGAGGTCTGCAGGTTCTGGAAGAATAGACACAGCCTTCTGATAAGTAAGAAATTTGAAATGTTTCCTCTGGTTTATGACCTACCCCAAATTCCATATCCATAGCAGTAAATCTTAATGACCCTGTTTTTTTTGTTGGTTTGTTTTGTTATGGTTGTTTGTTTTCTCTTTACTTTGGGTGAGAAGAATTGGTCACTAGCATTTAATTTAGACCAACTGCATCCAGAAGTATTATAATATGACAAAGAACAGAAGACATGCTCTCTACTCTTGATGAAGTTCATACTCTATCTGACATGAGGGGACTCTCCCTTTCCACACTAACGTACTGCCCAATGGCAGAAGGAAATTAACGAGCAATTATAAGAGGGACAAATAACAATATGAAATATTAATTACAATTATATATCTTTATATAAAGTCCTGATATTGAAAAAACATCAAATACATGAGCTAATTAACTCAACATTCTTGGTCTGCAAAATGCCCCTAACTCCTAAGGACACTGTCTTGTCTTAACAAGATTCACATGCCTGTATCATCCTCCCTACCAGAGTAAAAGCTGCTTGAAAGCAGGAACTGTGTCATCTTTTATTCCCCCAAAGTGATTAGCACAGTGCCCAGCTCATATGAATGAAGGCTCTTCAGTCCCAGCTTTCTAAATTTTGCAGTTATAGATAACAACAAGGCAGTAACAACTCTGGCAACTCTCCTTAAGAGACTCATAGAATTAGCTCCTCTGATACCTCTCTGCCTGCCTATTTTAAAGGCTAAGGAAGACACAGAATACATCTTGACCGTTCAATCTAGGGTTCAACCCCGAGCAGTCAGACCGTGAGGGAGGCAGTGAGTGTGGACTGTGAGTTGATGGCGAACTTAATGAAAAACAGACAGAGCAGTGTTAAGAAGGCTTAAATGCCTTTTGGAACACGGCAGGTATATAAAAAAGTCATAAGAAAGTTTACAATAAAGAAAAGAATGTGAAGAGTGAGAGTCAAAAAAGATAATTACGTGGAAGATTTTTAAACAGCCTAATGGAGAAGTTGAGTGATTAAGACAAATAGCTTGCCAGGCTACCTTGTCACAGGGATATAAATCTAAAAAAGTGGCAGACTCTCCAGAAAGGAGGGACAGATCACATTTAATTTTTAAAAGGGAGAAAACATAAAATCTGTGCATGGTTTTGTGTGTGTGTGTGTGTGTGTCTGTGTCTGTGTGTGGTTATTGTGAGGGAATGCTGCAATACTGATAAACTTTAGAGAAAGAAACCATCTGTATTGTCAAGTGACTTAGAACTTGAGGCACAATCCAAAGCAAGAATTAAATAGCACAGCAACACCGTATGAGAGGGTGCCTGCAGGGCAACACACACTCCTGCTAGAACACCAGCCAAAAAATGGACAATCAGGATCTCAAAAGAGATGAGTCACCCAGAGGGTCTCTGTAGGACCATCTAGTTTCTTAGCCTTGAACCGATGTGGTCTTGCCACAGGCAAGGAAAACGCTGAACTACTCCACAAAGTCAATTCCGAATGCATAAGCCATCAAAACATATTTCTTGTGGAATAAAGATGCAGGAGAAATAAAGATTGAGTAATGAAAGTAAGGATGCAACTAAACTTTTTAAGTGGCTAATCTTGCATATATGCTTGCAACGAAAAGGGAAGGAAGCCCCATCGCTCTGGAAAAAAGGTGCCTGGATATACCACTAAAAAGGAAGCCTGAAAGAACCTTCATTTTCTAATTCTGAGTTAACTGTGATTCTTTTTCTTTTTTTTTTTTTTTTCCTTTTGTTAACTGACGGTGTATTCTGGAGTGAGTCTTGGCTTTCAAAAAATTTTTGTTTAGCCTACAGTCAATTTGATAATGTTATTCAAATAAATTAACTGATTAAACTGCTGAGTGCAAGCTCTTATGCCCATAAAATCAGAAAAGAATTGGAAGGCTCAAGAACAGGTAGAAAATGGGAGAGGCTCTTACTAAAATTTGGTTAAAGAGTCTGGGTAACTCTCAGGGACACATTTACATAATCCTAGTGTTCTCTGGATGGGAGATATTACTTTCTGGGGTAATGTCCTTTTCCTCAACACTGTTCTTCTCCAGTCTCTTAACTTCCTTTTGGGCTCCCTGGGTGTCACGGTGTGTTGTCTCAATCATTGTGTTTTGCCAGTTGTCTCTTTCCAATGTTTGAAGATCAATTATCCTTTCTTAGTAGGTGGCATGAGGTCCTACTTCACAGTCACTTGCTGGTGTGCAGTGGACAGAAATTCTGGGAACTACAACTTTCTTATTATGCTTGAATGAGGAATGCAGCTCTCACTTGTAAAATGAAGAATTTGGAGGTTTCCTCATAGGCTTTTGGTGAGGCTTATAGGGCTTAGCACAGTGCCTGGCATATAGGAAGTGTTCAAAAAATGTGTGCTAATCTTACTATTATTATGTAAGTCCTATAATTTTTTCAGACTTACTATATGCTCTGGAGCGTGCTGAAGTCCTATAAGAGTGGCTCTCATCCCCATCAGACCCGATTTCTCAGTCCTTTTATCATCTTGAAATGAAATTCAGAGCTAACATAATCCATGGACACACGTAGTTTTTTTTTTTTAATCAATATAATACCCTAACTGTAATATAAAGGAAAAACCCAGGAAAGTAATTCATAATAAAATAAGAAGTATTTCTATATGTAAACATCTAGGCCCTGCTATACTGATACAACTAAGTAGGCATGTGCTTGTACCTGTAAGTAAAATCGGCATGCGTGTGACACTACACATGCAAAGCAGTACATTAGCATTGTAATGACAACTCAAATGCTACAAGTGGCATTAACATGAACATTGTATTCACCCAACTTTCCACCTGTTCCTCTTCCCTAGCCCCCTTACGGTTAGGCGGAAGAGTGTGATTAGTTCTGGCCATTGGGCTATAGGCAGAAGTGATATGTCTCATTTTTGGGTCAAAGTACTGAAGAGGTGCAAACCTAGTCTACTCCTGGCAACAATTCCCATGGTGGAGCTTCCACCAGTCTGGATCAGGGGTGGGGAACCTGCAGCTTTAAGGCCACAGGTGGCTTTCTAGAGCCGTAAGTGCAGCCTTTTGACTGAATCCAAATTTTACAGAACAAAAATCCTGGTTTGGATCCTTCAGTAACCTTGGAGCAGAGCCCTTTGTCAATGCTTTTTACGCTTTTAGCATAAACGAAAAGTAGACTTTTATTGTGTTAAATCACCATTATTTCTAGGTTAATTTGTTACTGCAGTAATACGCTAACTATCCTTCAATGGTAAAATACTCTTTTAAGATATACCTTTATTTTGCACAATTATTGTATATTTGGAAAACTCCATATATACTAAAATCATGCAAAAATACTTTGTGTTCACATCAAAAACTAGGTTCATAGAATTATAAACAAGGTGTTTACCTACAGAAATGACCACCAGGACATTTGAGAGTTTGTGTAGGACCAGGCACTGTCTTTATCATAAAAGACTGTTCAATACATTGCAGAAGGTTTCTTATCCATGACTTATCGCTGGGGCAACCGAAATGCCCCAACAAAGCTTCTCCTAGGGAAGAATACCACCCCAACAGAGAGCTACTAACTTAGAGAAAAGACCAATACCGACTTGACTGGCCAAGGTGTACACTGTGGGATTTCATCAATAAGTGGTTCATATAGAATGTCTTGGAATGTTGGACTATATTACACAGATGAAAAACAAAACAAAATGGGTAAAATAAAAGGGTTCTCTGGTCACAGGTTGGGAAATGCTGAGCTGAAGAGTGTAAATCTTTAGTACACAGAGCATTATGAGTCTCTGCAAGGGAGAGTCTCTGCATGCACCGTTCCCCACACTTATTTGAACAAGAAGACCTCTTGTTCCAGAGCTTCTTGCAGAACTCACATTCCACAGGGTATGCAATCCTTACAATTACAGATTAGCAAATTGAGGCCCAGAGACAGTAAGAGGTTTGTGTCAAGTTTTCAGTGAGTTAATAACAGAGCTAGGCCTAGAACTTTCACATAAAAATCAATATTCCCAGCCATTAAAAGAAGGGAGCTCTGCTACATACCACAATGTGAATGAACCTCAAAACATCATGCTCAGTGAAAGAAACCAGACACAAAAGTTCACATTGGGTGATTCCATTTATACGGAATGTCCAGAATAGATAGATCCATAAAGACAAGAAGATTGGCGGTTGTCATGGGTTAGGTGGAGGGAGCGGCTGCTTCATGGATACAGAATTTCCATTTGGAGTGACAAAAATGGTTTGGAACTGGATAGAGGTGGTGGCTGCACGACATTGTGAAAGTACTAAATGTCACTCATGTATTTACTTTAAAATGGTTAATTTTATATTATGTGAATTCCACCTCATCAAAAATAGATAAGGTTTAAAAATTAATATTCTTTTCTCTATATTATGCTGTTATCAATTTGTGCTCCAGACTATACTTGAGAGGAGCACAGCAGTACGATCTCTTCCACGTGCTTTCTCACACTGGTACAAATATTTTATTACTTTTCATCTTCTGGTTATTGTGTAAGGAAGTGTACATCACAAACCGACAGTGAACAGAATTTTCTGGGGGTTGATTATAGGCTGAAAAAGATAATTTGGCTACCATCAGTGGGGTAGATTGGTTTTCTATCCATTAGCTATGGCAAGCTAGAGTCTGTCTTCTGCAGAACAGAAATGTCAGGCCCTTGAACAGAGGTTCAAATCCTGACTCCATCGCTTATTAGCTATAGCAAATTATTCAAATTCTCTGAGCTTCGATTTCTTCATGTAAAACATGGAATAGTAATACCTACAACACAGGGTCATTGGGGGAATTAACTGCAATGATACAGGTAAAATGTCTAGAATAAAATCTGATTCCGTACTAGAAAATCAAATCAAGTTCTAGTAACCCCAAGTGTAATATTTTCCTGGGAAGCACACATAAAATTCCTTTCAGAGGGCCAGAGAGGTGGCCCAGTCAAGGCTAGGCATTTTCTTTCTGAAGCTGAGGACACATTCAGCTCCAGGAAAGAATTTCAGAGTGAAGATTTTCTTTGTTCTGTGACTCCATGGGATGCTCTGCTGTACTGTTCAGATCAGAAAGTGGGAGTATCGGGCAGAATATATTATGCATATGCATGTGTTTATAAAATAACAAGTTCTCTAGAAGGGAACCCCTACATAATCAAGTCTGTCAGAAGAAAGAGTCTCTGGAACCTTCATCTTTTGATCAATTGGGAACTAAGTGGGCATTTCAAGAAAAAACAAACACCTTTAAGCACAATTAATGTGTTCCTTTAATATGCTGTAGTCTTTCTCACCTCTATTTTCAGTTTTAATAGTGTAAAAGTGTTTTTAAAAATATTGAAAAAATCATCTCCGTTTAAAAAAATCCAGTAGTCACACAATCGTATACCGTCCTACACGGAAGGAGTTATGAATTGCAGATGGCATGTTTAGGAGCTCTGGCTCAAGAGGGTGGGAGTATATTGGATTTTTCTGCATCTAAACCCTTAAATTGACTGGCGAATCATCCAGTTAAAACAAATAAGCAGAGACATCAAGTGCAATCCCTAGGCATGCAGCACTAGCTTAGGTCAATGCTGCTTAAGCCACTCTTGAAAATTAGAGAGCAAGTTAAAAACTTTTAGTTACTAAACTACTATTTCAGAGTCTTATTTTCACATTACAATTCCTGCACTAAATAAGCATCAATTCCCAAATCACAGGATGTTTTACACTGGTCCGTCATGGGTTATACAGGCGCCCAAAGACAAGAAGCCCCTTCCTCAGGCAAGCCTAAGTAGAAAAGGTCCTATTTTTTTTTTTTTTTTTTTAGAAAAAAAGTTTTAAATAAGAAAAGCTTCCATTTTAAAGACAAAATATAGCTCAGGTCAAATATTTTTGGATAAAGAACAACATAAAGGCAGCAGCACTGAAGATTAAATGGACGATTCAATACTAAGAGAATAAACATTATAAAAATAAACAAATCCAAACTGGTTGCAATCCTATGAATGAGAACCAGTGCCTGGGCAGTTGGTTGATCAACTTTTAAAAAATGGAAAACAGTAAAATATGTTTTTTTATGATAAAGATTTGATTTAGGATTCTTTGATGGCCCAATTTAAAATTAAAAATGATTAAGTGAATCTTATCTCTATCTATACATAAAATATTATACATGTTTGTGTCCCAAGGTCTGGCTCCTTTATTCTTGATCAGTGACTCTGTATTTCACTGACATAATTCAAATACTTAAAATAATCTCATTTTGCAACAGAAGTATAACATTTATCCTATAATACCCAAACATCAGCATTATGAACCATAGGATTTCATTGCCGTATTGTTTGTAAAGATAAAATGTAAAGAAATATTAATAGATGTCCAGCAATATGTAAATGGTTACATCATGACATATATTATGGAATACTCTGCAGTCACAAAAAAGAAATAATTTAGACCCATATATGTAGACATTGGAAGTGTATATATAAAACACAGGTGAACGAATAAGCAAGGTTTAAGACAGTATGCATAATCGAATTTTATTTTGTTCGAAGAAAAAGGTGTGGTTTTGCACACACATTCTAGGAAGAACTTGGGCTCCTCTTCTCCAAGATACGCACAGGGCTCATTTTCTCACTTTGTTCTGGTCTCTACTTAAACATCAGATCAGAGGCTTGCCCCAGTGACCATATCTAAAGTAGAATCCCCTGGAATGCACCATTCTTTTATCCTACTTTATTTTTTCCCTACTTATTTTCTTTTAGCATGTATCATTACCATATTTTATATTATATTTGTATTGATTTATTGTCTGTCTCGCTATTACAAAGCAGGTTCCATGAGAACAGAAACCTCATCTGTTCAGTCATTGTTGTTATCTCAGTACCAGGTCCTGGTACATAGTAGATGCTCACATATTTGTTGAATAAATGAATAAAGATAATTCCAAATGTAAATATGAATATATGCACATAGGCATATATGTATATACATATGTGTGAACATGTTTACACACATAAATATATACTTATATATAGATAAAACATATGTATACACATACATACACACATAGAAATCTCAAAGCACATGTACCAACTATTAATAGTGGTTATACTTGGGTAGTAGGAGTGGGAGAGATGAATGGGTAGAGGGAAAAGGGAAGAGCCTTTTACTTTTTACCTTATATACTTCTATCTTATTTAAATAATTTGTAATAAAGATGAATAATAGTATGATTAAAAAATTAAACTGTCATATAATGACTAAGGTTTGTTCAATCTATATAATTACTTTTTAAAATATGTCTGGTGATAATATTTAGGTATCTCTAGTTATTCTAGCGATCAGTTGATCTAGAGTGATCACTGAAGATATTTTAATCTATCATAAAGTCTATCTCATTACCTTAGGCAGTGGTTCTCAAACATTAGTATGCACAGATCACCTCCCCAGGTGGTTAAAAATATAGAATACAAGGTCTAGCACCAGAGGTCCTGAACAGGATTTAGGCATCGGGAATTCATAGTTAAAAAAAAATTCACCCAAGGAAATTTGAAACTCACCATTTGAGACATCAGATTGAGATAGAGCTGAGACAGGGAAGACTGAATCAACATATATTTAATGAGGATCAACTATCTGCCAGGCAAGTGTGGGTAACAAACATTAGAAAAGTTTAATTAATTGACTATTAGTAGATAACTATCTCAGCTAGGTGCATTTGCTATTAGTAAGTGGTTAAACATGATACCGGTCTGAACAGAACAAAATATCTCGGAAGTGAAAAGTTATGATACAGGCTTCGTGGTTCCATTTGTGTGAATTTTAAAATAATATACTTAATAAAATTATCACATTATGCTTTCATCCATCTATATGGGGGATGGCAAATACAGGGTATCTGCAAACAAAGGCATCCCCCATGTACCTTAAGAGCAGTGAACTACCAGTTGGAAACCCTTGGTTCTAGCTCCTTCTGACCATCACATATGTCATTTCACCAGGACTCAGTTTTCTCCTTCACAAGCTGCTAGACAGTGTTGGCTTTAAGATCTCTTCTGGCTCTATCAATCTCTTTTCTAATACAAACATGTGAGCATTTCCTTTGCATTATCATGATGCTTCCCAGATTGGTGCATATGCAACAGCTGCTGGTGTGCTTGCAACAGTCTTTATACACACACACACGTGCACACAAATACAGGTGTATTCACAAAGGTTACAACCAAGTCAAACATATGTATTCGGCCCTTATTATAAAACACCCATTACAATAAACAATTTCAAGGGCTCAAGTGAAAAATAATTTTGGGATTACTTGGTAGAAAAGGTATCAGAAACTGTTGACTCACTGACTTAAAACAACAGCAGCAGCAACTGGTGATAAAAGGTTATGAGGCTTGAGTCATTTTATATACCCTAATGTTAGGGGATTTTTATCTCTTCTGCTATCATACTCACATTTCACTCGTAAGCATTTATCTTAATAAGACTGTTTTTAAAAAAATAAAAAAGTGTTAAAGAAAAACCTAGAAGTCTCCAGGTAAATGAATCACCAGCAAACGCATCACTACCCATGAAGTTTTCAAAATAGCACCTGAGGACAAGGAGACACAATGGCTCATTTTGTACTTTTTTTTTTATCCCCTTCACATTTCATTCTAGACTAATCGGGGGGCTCAAACTGCCCTGCTGCCAGGGTAATCCATATTCCATTTAGTGTCGCTGATGATGGAGAGGAAGGAAATGAAAGAAATGGGATGCCTCAAGAGGACGACAAAGAAAAAGATCATAAGGACAGTAACTGCTAATTAGCAACATATTATAAATACGGGTAAATGCACTAGTCTTTCAACTCTCAAGCCCCCGAGTTCATATCTTAGACGGAAGTGAAAATGTGTTTGCCGGTACCATGCTGGTCTCTTTTCTCGAAAGATGACGGGCAGCTGGGAGCTGGGGCTGAAGGCCCGTGCAAATGGATCTGCTGCTGCAATGGGTTTCATTGCTTGGCAGCAGAGGCTGCTTCTGACCAGTGCAGTTCTCTCCTAAGTAACTTATTTATGATCAGTTCTTAAAATCTTAAAACAATCTGTTCTTTTAGCAGAAGCAATTTTTCCTCTTTCCCCGAACAGTGCCTAGATTGTTAATCAGAAGCTGGAAACCCTCGCTAGTAGTTTTTTCTAGTCCCTCCTGAAGCGCTGAAGATTTTTGTCCAAGGCAGAGGAATCCTATAGGAATGGATTATGAAACACCTCCAGGCTTGGGTAGTAAGTCCCCGTGCCTTTTGGGATGCAGGATTCAATTTATAGCCCCAATCTCTTGTTCGAAGACCTGTTGGGGAGAACATGCCCCTGGCCACACAGTAGCCAACCCTGTAGCTGTTTAAGACGATGGCAGGATCCAAAGAGAGTTCTCAGCCAGCAGGCTGAGGATAACGGCTGAGGTATCAAGTGGTCCAGAGGAAGAAAAGATTCCGAGAGTTCTGGCCAAAAAGAGAGAGTTATTTTAATAGTGTTTAGAAGAAAGAAAAATATATCTACACATACACATATGCCCTGACTTTTTCGGGCTACTCTAATAAAATGAGAACATGGTGTTTTCAGCCTTTTCTTAAAAGCCTCTAGCCTGTCTCTTTCCTGTTGGATTTACAATGCTAAAAAGCAAAATCCCAGAAACCTATTTCTGTTTACTTAAGAAGGATAAAGTGTTACCCCAAAACAGAGGGGCCTTTTACAGAGATTGGAAAACAAATGGTTTAAGAGCATTAAGATCTACATATCTCTCATGCCAGCACATTTAAAGTCATCAATCAAACATAATCCTAAACATACGAGGTGCAAAAGTGCTAAAAAGGCCCCATTAAAATCCAAGCCTTTTCAGGTGTACCACCCAATCCTGAGAATTATATACAAGGCAGAAACAGCTCTAGTTTATACACACAATACCATTAGGGACAATTTATCATGTCTTTAAAAATGATATATAGTACATTGTGAAATTGCTTATTAACTCCAGAAATAACAAACCTAGCTTGTCTAAATGCACTTGAATACCCATAATTGGAATTTTGAAAACTTAAGTTAGAGCTTATTCTTATTTACATAGCTTAAACTTTCTACTAATCTACCTCCTAACTTGTACTACAGATTTTTTAATTCACATTTTAAAACCAGCATTAGAAACTATAGCTATTTTGACAAAATGTTTCAAGATGTTTGGAAGAAGTTTGCTGCCCTAAACACTTAAAAGAACAAAGAAGATTACATAAACAAATTGGTTTTGGGTAAAAATCTAAAGTATAGAAATTAATAATTTTATCTTTCAAATCTTATTTTCCTTTGAAACATGGCCAGTCTGTACTTACTGCCTGGTTTTCCCTTAATCCATTATGAAGAAATGTGTGACTGTTTATAAACCTGGCTCTTCTACCTGATTCCATTACAGCTCTTCTTTTTATTAAGGTACTTTTTGTTCTATAAAGTTTCATGCATAAAAATATCACTCTTGGTCTGCATTATAATCTACCAAAGCCAAAGCTAAAAATTGTATAAGTGAAAGGAAGAGGAAGCTCAAAACCAAAGGCAGACCTAGCTGCAGCCGGGCGTGCCTTCCTCCAACTAATGTTAAAACCTAGAAAACCATGTACATTCTGAAGTCCCTCTTGGGAGCACAGGGCTGGTTTCCAGTTTGGCGTTTAGGTATGTTGGATTGGCTTACTGCATAATGTTGGTACATTTTTGTGCTCACATTTTGATGGGACAACTAACTGTATGTTTCTCTATCAGAAGACTGACTACCTGTATTCAGAAAACATCACCTTAAGTGTTTCTTAGCAAGCTGACCGGGCAGCACAATTAAAATCAGTTAGAATAAGCACCCAGGTATCTCTCTTAACTCCCATACCTGAGGAGTACTCATTCATGTGCTCATTCAGCGAACAAGCATTGGGCAATACTTCTTACGGCCAAGAACTGTTAGATGCTGTACGTACTGGGTGTACCCTGTATTTAAGGAACATAGTACAGCCTGGAAAATGGAGACAAGTGTATAATGTTACCAGGGACCCCAGAGTTGTCAGTTCAGTGTGGAAGAGTGCAGGTCATGAAATGTGTGGCACAGTGGAGGATGTAGGGCTACAGGCCATACCTGGAAGAGACCAGATAGAAGCGTTTAGAAAGACTCCTAACCAGAGACAGAGTCCAGAGCCAGGTAGGGTGCGATACATTGGTGCTCACTGAAATGACAGAAAACAATCTAAGAGGTAGCAACCAAGAGGGTCTCTGAATTCTCTGTCTACAGAATGGAGAAAATCCATAATGCCCAATACAGAATCAAGTCCTCTGTCATTGGCCCTGGCCTCTCACATTGCACTGCCCACTGAACCCCACTTCCAGGGAACTTCCTGGTCCCGGACCCTCACTTTTCCTAAGCATCTATGAATCCTTTTATCTTTTGGCCCTGGCTCAAAATTTCTAGTTGAAAACTGACCTTCAACCAGAAGTCCTACCAGTTTTCCACAGTTGAATCCATTTCTTCCTCTCTGATAAGCCAGTAAGTGGTTTGCTCGTCTGGTGTAGCTGTCAGCCTAGTAAGCAAGAGATATTCTTTCCGCTAAACTCTGTATCGCTCAAGAGCAGGACAGGGTCTTTCCTCTTCATATCTCCACAGTATCTAGTATAACGTATTGCACAGAAGTGAATAAAATGCTTTCTGGATCAAATAGCTTCTGTGATCAGTAATAGTAATGCCCCAAAGAGTAAGAGATGATAGTCCAATAATGAAATGCAAATTATATTAAAATCCAATGATAATTAAGTGCAAGGCACAACATACACTGTTACTATTACAGGAGTTACTTAACAGGACTAAAAACATAGTGTGCTTACCTACCACAAAGATTTCCACACTGTTGCCAGAATTATTTTACTGGAGAGTTTTGAAAGTCCTCTGAACACTGCCAGATTATTGTCTGAACAGTTTCAAAACTAAAAATACCACCCGGGGGTCAAGACTTTCCCCAACCACCTGGACAGCTGTGTTCTCTTGCTGGACATCCTTTGGTAATGTCCTTCCCCAGGTGGTGTCTCTTTCTCTTTCACCTCCAACTTCCATCCTCCCCACCTGGTCTCATTACGCGCTAGTTGGCAGGCAAATCAGTTCCATCGTCAGGAAAAAAGGTAAGAAAGATCCGTGCACATTGTATCCCAAACCTTACTCACAAGGAAGGAAGTTAATTAAAGTCTCATCTAGCAGACATTCTTCCCCCAGCTGTGTCTAGTCATGAGCAGAATGATGATGATGTGCATCTGGGCAAAACATTAAAGAGGAAAGAAAGCTCTGTAAAAATTAGGTATGGTTTGGAAATAAGAAACAAACATAGTCTGTATATTCTGCAGAAACAACATTAAAGAAGCACCAGGCCAGCCCCCATAGCTTGGGGACCTCCGAGGCGGAGGCAGCGAGTAGTTCCAAGAAGAGCTGCCGGAGTGTCAGTCTACCTCCTAAAGAGAGACTGTAAGATGCTCGAGCACAGGGGCCCATGTTTTCTCCCCCCCGCTGAATGTGCTTACAGGTACTTCGGTTAGAGGAACTGTCATCATCATCGTGTCTGTCCCATTTCCACAAACTCAGTCCCAGTAAGCCCCCTTTCCACTGCTTCTCCCCAAAGAACCATTTTACTCCAGATGCAATTGGCTCGGACCATGCATATAGTTATCCCTTCAACCGTGGGAATAAGTTGGAAAAAAACCAGGAAAACCTCTAGTTTGGATTGACATGACATTACCAATATGACAAATTTCCAAACTCACAGCACTGTATATATTAGCTCTTTAAAAAATTCAGAAACCAAATTGTGTTTACTGATCTGCCAGGCACTATTTCAGAGGATGTATATATATCATTCCTTAGAGATTCTCCCAGACATTTTCTTGTTATCTGACAACTAATTAATAGTTGGTTCATAGTTATGATGGTCCGTGTGAACAAATCTCATTTGTGTAATTTCAATGCGTTTCCTCTAACCCAGAGGTCCCCAATTTTTTTGGCACCGGGGACCAGTTTCATGGAAGACAATTTTTCCACAGACTAGGGTGGGGGTGAGGAAGGGAGGTTTTCGGGATGATGCAAGTGCATTACATTTATTGTGTAAACCCCTCTGCTAATGATAATCTGTATTTGCAGCCACTCCCCCGTGCTAACATCACTGCCTCCGCTCCACTTCAGAGCATCAGGCATTAGATTCTCATGAGGAGCGTGCAACCTAGATCCCTTGTGTGCACAGTTTACAGCAGGGTTTGTGCTCCTGTGAGAGTCTAATGCCCCAGGTGATCTGACAGGAGGCGGAGCTTATGATGTGAGAGATGGGGAGCGGCTGTAAATACAGATGAAGCTTCCTTCACTAACCCTCATCTCCTGCTATGTGGCCCAGTTCTTATTAGGCCATCATGCTGGCCTGGGGGTTGGGGACGGCAACTCTAACCTATCTTCCAACTTTATCTCCTTTCAGCCAACTGAGCTGAATTACCTCCCAATCATCCATTGTGCTTTCCCACCTCCCTGCTGTCCACCTTGGTGGTCCTAATAATACTCAAGTCAAAGCAGATTTCAGAATATATAGATAGCATGCCTTCGGCCCAATGCCCTCCCTACCCATAGTGTGCATATTCTAACTTTACCAATATTTTAAGGCCTGGCTCAAAAAATCATCTACCCTACAATGTCTCTTCTGACAACCCTTCCTCCTTTCCCTAGGCCAAAAATGATCTCTCCTTCCTAATAGCTCATTGCTATCACCTTTTGGCATTTATAATTTATATATCATATGATAACTATTCATCTACTGCATTATCCCTATTAGAGTCTAAGACTCTTAAGGCTTTTAGCTTTATGCCTGATAATGATAACAATAATGATGGTAGATGCTAATATTTATTGGGAGTCTGCCTATGGACTAGCCACAGTGTTAAATGTTACTTATGTCATTTAATTTTCACCATTCTATTAAGTACTGCTATTACTGCCATATTACAGATGAGAAACAGGTTCAGAGGAATTAACTTGTTCAAGATCACAGCTAAGTAGAAGAGTTAGGTCTTGTATATCTTTTGTTATGTTCTTTCCCAGGCACTTTCTACTTGTAGTTGTAAACGGTATCTTTATTTTTTAATGTTTTTTGTTCGACTGTTAAATAGAAATGTAAGTGGTTTCTGAAAAATTTTTTGAATTCATACAATTCTATTTTTATTCTTTCATTGGTTATATTTGAAATTTTACCATGCATATGTAACAAAGGTCAAAATTAATGAGTATCTTTACACCTTTCCTGAAAATTAAAAGGCCCACAGAACACTTTAACTCCAATCATTCCCCTCCTAACTTCCAATAACAAGGCAAAATACAAGATTTTAGTTCTTTTATTTTAAATGTGCTCTCCTCCAATTGGATATTATTATTATTTTTAAATCTAAATGATAAATCTAAATCTCATGACACTTATTTAGATTTCATTTAGATTCAATGATTTCTTGTTCAGTTTTCATTCTCAGATTTTTCTTCTAGAGTCCTTTTCTTCCATTCTGAAGTACTTCATTCATTCATTCATTCATTCATTTATGAGATGAGGTTTTGCTTAGTCACCCAGGCTGGAATGCAGTGGCCTCATCATAGCTCACTGTAATTTTGAACTCCTGGGCTTAAGTGATCCTCTTGCCTCAGCCTCCCAAAGTGCTAGGATTATAGGCATGAGCCACCACGCCTGGCCACTTAGTACTTCTTTTAAAAAGTTCCTTTCGTGAACATCTACAGATAGTAATCTCAAGTTTTTTTAATGTACAAATGTTTTGCCCTTGTTATTGAAAGACATTTTGCTGATAAGACAATTCTAGGCTGGCAGTTATTTTCTCTTAAAACTTAGAAGACATTCTACTGTCTTTTTGCTTCAATTCTTGTTAAGAAGTTTACTTTCAATCTAATTTGCCATTTGTTTATAGGTGATATGTCTTTTATCTCTGACTTCTTTTAATTCTCATGGGCTTTGGTATTCTGCAGTTTCACTACAATGTGTCTGGATGGGAAATTCTTTGTATTTATTTTGCTTCGTCTATGTTGTTTATCTGTGGATTTATGTCTTTTGCAGGTTTGGGAAATTCTTAGCTATTATCTTTTCAAATATTGTTCCTCTAATCACCCCATTTCCCCTTCTGGGACTCTAATTTGTTGTCTTTGTGAACTTCTTATTCTATCCTATATGTCTCAACACCTTGCTTGAGTTTTCTACTGCATTTTCTCTCTCTATTGAATTCTGCCTAATTTCTTCAGATATATTTTCCAATTCACTAACTGTCTCTTCAGCTTTCTCTAATCTATTTTAAAACCTCATTCAACCAGATTTTATCTATATGGCTCTTTATATATACTTTTTTTTAGAGACAGGGTCTTGCTTTGTTGCCTGGGCTAGAGTGCAGTGGTGTGAACATAGCTCACTGCAGCTTCAAATTCCTAGGTTCAAGTGATTCTCCTGCCTCTGCTTCTTGAGTAGCTGGGATTACAGGTGTGCACACCATGTTCTACTAATTTTTGTGAATAAGGTCTCAAGATGTTTGCTCAGGCTGGTCTTGAACTCTTGGCCTCAAGTGATCCTCCTGCCTCACCCTCACAAAGCACTGGGATTACAGGCATAAGCCACTGTGCCTGGCCTCCTATTTTTATTGTATATTGATAACTATAATGTATGAAAACTCTGGGAAGTAAAAATGTGTTGTTTGTGTTAACTCTTATTTATGGTAATTTTTTCTTTGTATGTTTGGCATATATTTTTTATAAGCTCATATTTTGTTGAACTTAATCTATGGGAATCCAGAGAACCTAATTTGGGGATATTTTCCTCCAGAAAAAAATTTGTTTAGGTTTTCTGGAAGCCAGTACGTATGATTTACTAAGGATTACTTTAACCCTCTTCAAGTGTATTGGCTACACAGAAGAGTTTCAAATTTAGATATCCTACCACGTGTATGTGTATGTGAGTGTATATTAATATAAATACCTGTGTGGGCACATATGCAAGTATGTGCACTCCTGCATCTTACATTCCCAATTGCAGTGCTGATAGTTAAATGTGATCCCTAGACATCTCGGGCTTTCTTATTCACTCATAGCTCACTGTTCTCTATTCTCATTTCAACTCACTGTTTCCCTCTTTCTCCTTTTGGAGATTTCCCTTATTTTCCTGAAAATCCTTTAATGCATCAAATAATATGTTTTACCTTATCTAACATACAGTAAAATCATACGTTGAGACACCTCTTCTGTCTCAATAAATGTAGCTTTCATTTTTCTTCTCAGAACAAAAGTTCTAAGATTTGAGCATTAAATAAAATCATTACCATTGGTTTCACTGTTTTCTAGAGCTCATATTAATTTTATTTATAGAATAATGGACGGTTAGAGTAGAAAGGCATCCAAGAGATTATTTAGTAGGGTTTCCAACTGGAGACACTATTAGTATTTTGGGCAGGATGATTTCTTGTCCCTTGGGACTGTCCCAAATGCCGTAAGACATTTAATAGTGCTTTTACCTGCTAAAGTCAGGAAATTGGAACAATTAAAAATATCATTCATTTCCAATAATCTCATAGGTTGGGAACTTTGATGTGTAATCCATTGTACAGATGGAAAAATGTCTAACCTTAAGATAAAGGGCAAAATGCAGATATGGCCCATGAAGAGGCTAAATATGATCTAGCTCTCATCTCTGGCTCTAGGCACATTCCCACCACACTCTGCCTCCCTCCCTGTGCTCCAGCCATGCTGTCTCTCAGTTCCCTGGTTTGCCATGCTCCTTCCTGCCCCAAGGCCTCTGTGTGTGGCTCTATCTTCTGCCTACTAGTCTATTCCCATCTCTTACTCTTCTCTACCCCCTTTGCCTACTTAACTCCTACTCATCTTTCAGGTCACTTATTAAATGTCACTTATTTAGGAAAGTTTCCTTGACCCTTCAGACTAAGATCAAGATCCTCTGTTACACACTGTAACAGCCCCCTGGACTTCTGTCAATCCACTTAATACAACATAAAACTTATATATTTTAATGGCTATTTCTACCACTAGGCTGTAAAGTCCACCAGGGGCAGGGATGTTTGTTTTGTTGATCACTGATTCACCTGTGCCTATAATAGTGCCTACAAGTGCCTGCCAATAATAGGGGCTCTAAAGTGTTTCTTACATAAGTCAACCACCTCATTGTTGTGATGAGAAGAGATGTATTCTCTAGAAAAAGTTAAAGTGAAGACTCCCTTGACAATATCCATCAGGATCCGAAGTACAAAAACAAATTCACAGACATTAATTTATATAGCTTTTCTACAGCCATCTGTTCTCCAAATGGAAATCTCTCAATCTATAGTACCTCAGAAAAACCTTGCCCTTGTGAAACTACTGTGACAGTTGATTCTTGCAAATATTTTTTCATTGAAGATGTTCAATAACTTCACAATTAATGCTAATATATATCTTCCAGAAAGCCAATATCATGGACTGCCACACAGTCTTATTGGAAATCCTTAACCTATTGCCAATATGAACTTTGGATAATTATGGATTTTTAAGTTTTTCAGCTAATAATTTCAACAACGATCCATTTGCCACATATTTTGGAAATCTGAATTTCATTATCTGTATACTCCATCCGTTTCCTTGGATTGATCCATCAATATGATTCTATTTAAGAGCTACTTACCCACCCTGGTGATGTACTTATGAAAAAAGAAAAAAATACCATATACTTTTTATCCCCATTCTCATCTGTAAAACTGACCTTACTTTCTCATGAGAACCTTGCTGTCACAGACCTCACGGGATTTACATTGTAACTTCTTCCATACTGTGCTTTGTGATCAATATTTGACAACAGCCCCTTGGATTAATCTGACTTTACAAACTGGCCAAGCCCATAAAATCTCCATAAATCCTTCAAGATGCACAACTATCTCAATGTGTACCTGTCCATTAAAGTACACGGGAGCGCTTTGGGGTGTTCTATAGTTATCTAGATAAAAGAAAATTCCCTTCAAAGCCTCTTCTTTTGTCTTTTGAGAATGCCCTTTTAAAGACAATTTCTCATAAGAGACTAGCTTGGTCAGCCAACCACCCAGTATGATGAAGCCACGGGTGGTCTTTTTGTTTTTCCCATAAACTTATGGTAAACCACAAAATAGTGAACCAAATATAAACTGCTGCTGTCTACACTTTTCTCCCCTTCAGATATAGTGAGGTTTCATTCTACTCTTAAAAAAAGAAAACCGCCACCACCTTAGATGACAAGGGCATGAGTGAACAATGGCTGTGAAGAATGTTCAACATTTGATAATGCTGGATGCCTCATGCTCTTACACTCTTAAAAGACCTAAAGGAAAATTGCTTCTTAAGACTCAAGACCAAGTTTGGCACAGGTACAAAATGCAAGCAAAGGTAGCCTACAATTCCCTCCTTTAAACAACAAATTCAGGTGTTAACTGAGTACATTTCCATGAGTAAAATCAACTTATTGGAACCTACATGAGTTACTTCCTCTAAAACTCATTTGTCTTTGTAAGAAGTTAAAAAAAAACCCACAAACATACTTTCACCAAATGAAACATGGGTTTCTGGATAGAGTTGTATGAGAAAAATGGAAGTAAAAAAAAAAAAAAAAAGGAACAACAACAAAAAAATGGTTAACAGGAGGCTGATGCGTTTCCCAAGCACAGCAATATGAGCTTAATTGAGGCTGACGCATGACAGACTCGCATGTACGGTATCGCCCAAGCTCCGACTGAAGCTGCTGACAGAGGGTAAACGGTGCGCGGCAGCAGGGCCTGCCTTGGCCTGGCCTGGCAACCAAGTGCGCCCAACCTGTCAGGAGATTGCACGAGGGCTAATGAAGGGCAGCCCCTGTTTTTAAAATTCTTCTCACTTAGTTTTGGATCAGACTCTACACCATGAAGCCTTCTCAACCTTTCAGTGCTCAGTTAAGGATATGTGACACTTATTTAAAAATTAATGCATTCTAATCAATTTAAAGTTAGAAAGCAGAGAGTCCGCGAAAGAGGGGAGACAAAAAGAGAAAAAGGCAGAAGGAGAAGAGAGAAAAAAAGAGCATGAGAGAGAATGAGCTCTACAGGTATGGGAGAAGGTGGAAAGCATAAGAAATTTGACTTAAGAATTAACTAAGTGTTTTTGCACATCTTCGTAGAAAGAATTTTGTAAAGATAGCCATCGCAACCATAAGAAGTGCTAACATATTCTTAATATATTCTTCCAATGGTATAAAAATTCTAGGAAGCAAAGTGTGGAAAGACAAATGCAGCTAGGGGAAATTTTTAACATTTGGAAAAAAGACATTACTGTAACTTTTTAAAAAGACCAACTTTTTTTTCCCCAACAATTAAAAGACTACTGTATATCCCATTATTAAAATATCCTCTTCATTTCCCCACTGGGGGAAACTTTAATAGAAAGAAATCATAATATTTATTTGCCCTGTTGAATAAGTATTAATATAATACTAAGGAAAAATTAGCGTCAGTTTAAAAAATAGCCATTATATGTAAAACAGGAAGAAGAAAACAGTCTGTTTCCTACCCACAGCCAAATTTGTAAAATACTCAGGTTACATGCAAAATAAATGGCAAAAACTGAGAATTGCCCGTGTCCTAGCATGCAGGCATAAGTATATATTATGTTTTATTTTTCTCTATTGTTAAGATAGGAAAGTGCTTCATTGTAAGTTTTATTCACATGTTTTAGGTACCTGAAAATCAAACGAAATCCATATTTTATAGGTTATTATCTACAAAAGGCTTCTTTAAAAAGGTACTTGCCATTTTAGTATTACTAGTGGAAGAAAGAAAGAAATCACTCCAGGTTATGAGTATAAAAGACCAAATTTATGTTACGAAAACCAAAGTTTAACTTAGACTGAGAACTCTGTTGTTCTAGTTCCTATTAATCTTAACTAAAACTATTTTCACCTTTCTAGACCTCTCTAGGTCAAATATTTATCTGACCAGACCGGGTTCCTGATAATAGAATATGAGAGTAGACACATTTTTAGTCACATGAAAATCCTGATACCTCCGTTATCAAACTTATGATAAAATGGCTATTTATTTTAGAAGCATTAGAGAATCTATAGGTTTGTACACAAAGAAAAATAATAACTACCTTTCTTAACAGAAGGGCTTTACCAAAGATGACTATTTTGTTAGATATTAAAATAAGCATAACTCATTTTTTTTGTTCTCTAGATTTAGCTTTTATATACCAAAGATATCAATTTAGGGTATTGATATTAACAATTAAATATTTTCTAATGACGTCATCTTGACTACCTCTAAGTACCTCAAAAAGCTTTCCACCAAATCTCATGCTCATTCTTACAACATGCATTGAGAAAGGCCGTACACAAGTAGCTTTTACACAAAGGACCAGAACAGTTTGCTAAATTTCCATGGAGCTCTTAAGGAATTTACATACTGGAAGCATGGGCAGCCAATCAGAACTTGTAATCCTTTTACAAGTTACTTGCTCAATAGCGTGATAAGGAAAACAAGGAAGAGACAATGGCAATGAAGAGCACAGACAAAAAGCTCAGCAGATAGACATTTTATTCTGTTCTACCTTTGTCTGACAAGAGAAGAGATCTTGTTTGTAAGTCACTCCTAGAACCACTGGACTTCAGCCAAAGCAAGTAACATTCCTCCACTATTGTTTCTTGTTGAGGATGAGTATTTGTCAACGTCACCATGCTGGGACAGCTCCCATTACAAATGGCTGGGATTAAAAACAGTTCCAGATTTCTTTACAGTCAGCATAAGGAAATTGGGTATTAAGATAGTGGCAAAAATCAGCCTGACAACTGACAGACATTTTCATTCTTTTGTTGGACAGCCTAAATAATCAAGATCTATTCTAAAAAAAAAAAAAAAAAGATCCATTCTAAAATGTAGAGGGAAAAAAATTTTAAAACAGGTATTTTAAACAAAGTGCTGGGTAATAAGCTATCAAAACAAAAGGAATGTATGCAAATTTTTTTTCTTTTGGGAAAATTATTTTATTCATCAGGTTATAAAATTAGGCAATTATCTAAAAGAAATTTTGGTAGAGACAAAAATTAGACCGGATGACTTCAGATGCTTTCCAAATCAAGGACTCTTCTACTTTATGCCCCATTTTGCATGGTGTTTTGGTTTGGGAAATACCTCTAAAATGCAAATGAGATTATGTGGCTCAAGAGATTGTTGACTTTGGGGGCTTTTACCTAGAGCATCAACAGGTAATCACTGGCCTCTTTGAGAGACCCTACTGGGGCTGCCCATGTTTTCGTAGGCTTGGCCACAGAGTGGTCCTCAATAGATGATCTTGAAAAAACTTGACGGAGGGGGGGGGGGGAAGACTAGAAAAGCTTGTACTTTCTCTGATTCCCCTAGAACAGAAAGGATGATTTTAATTGAAATAAGATGAACTAAATGTATCTCATCTAAATTTGACGCTACATGTAAAAAGTAAGCATTTAGTCTAGCACTTCCGAAGCCCCATACCTCTTTGTGAATTTAGTATCTGTGTGAAGGGCTGGCTTTCTTTTTTCTTTTCCTATGTGTTTACCGCAATTTTTCTGCAAATATGTTACCTAAAAGCCAGGGTGCAGTCTTTAAAAATGTCTAGGAATAAACTGTCATTATTTTGTGATCATAAGGCCAAACTTCTTCATCCTTTCACAAGTGAGATTCAGAGTACCATTCAGAAGGGAGTAATTTGCCTAAGGTCTACAGGGACTTCACCAGCAACCTCCTTCCCCACAGATTTGGGACCACTGCTCCATGAAGCACCACCGAACCTTCCAAACAAAACCCAGCACATTTAATTGATCAACGTGACTTCATTTTTTTTTTTTTAAATCGACGGGAAGATAATATGGCAGGGAGGGGTGCATAGTATATAAATGCTTAAAATAATCTTATGATAATAAAGTATCCAAAAAAATTGTAAAAATTAGGATGTTTCTAAAACAAGAAACATGGCTTCTACACAGAAATAAAATCATATAATTAAATTATTAACTTCTACCATATCATTTGTCTATCAATTTATCGTCTGCTGTACTCAAAGCATTAGATTCAGGAAGAGGACTTCAAAAATTAGTAAGATATGATACTTGTCCTCACAGAGTTTATACTCTTAAATTATTTTGGAGTTTTTCATATAATCACGAATTACTATAAATGTAATTTTTAATATTTTTAAAGCTATTTTTAATTACCCTAAAAGAACTTTTTGTACCTTTTTACTGATCTTGTTCCAAAGGTGAGACTACTTCCATTAATTTAACCATTTTAAATGTTTGTTCAATATTACTTGCTTCCTTGTCTTAGAATAAATTCTTATTTTAATGAATTCTCTTTCAAAGAACAGAAATATACCTCATCACTTAATCCCTCCCCAAAGCATACATCCAGTTTTTTAGTAGGATTAAGCAGAATAGTATAAGAGGAACTTCTTAAAATTTACTGATATACAAATAAGATTCAATAAATCTTTATCATAACCATATATCCTACCAAAAAACCCACTGTCCAATGAAAATTTTTTCTATACATTTTCAATTCCAACTTCATTTTTTTTTTTTTCTAAGACACGGTCTTATTCTGTCACACAGACTGGAGTGCAGTAGTACCATCACAGCTCAGTGCAACCTCCAACTCCTGGGTTCAAGCAGTCCTGTTGACTCAGGCTTCCAAATATCTGGGACTACAGACATGTGCCACCACGTCTGGCTAATTTTTAAATTTTTTGTACAGATAGGGTCTTGCTGTGTTGCCCAGGCTGGTCTCAAATTCCTAGCCTCAATCTATCTTCCCTCCTTGGCCTGTCAAAGTGCTGGGATTACAGGTGTGAGCCACTGTGCCCAGCCTAACCCCATTTTTACTAGTGAACATTTTGTTAAAGTTATTTTTAAAGTACAAATATTTGCTGAAGGTATAGTGACTTCTATGTCTCATAATAGCTATACCAACAGAGAAATGATAATTAAAATGCTAAAGGAGTGAAAATACATCCTGATCATTTAACATCAGTTTCAAGCAATATGGAAAGAGTAGAACAAGAAACAAGAGGTGTTGAAGATTTTTATTTTCCTGACCAAGAAAGGTCAGATATAGTGCATCAGAATGCTGCATCTTATGAAAATCATTATTTTAAATGCTGAAATTCCAGTGAATAGAATAGTTGTCAAATATTAAAATCTCTGTGGTGTGCTCTGACCTCAGAATAACAGGAAAATGACAGGCACCTATTTTTCCACATATAAAAATGACACTTACCGCAAGGCCATTATATAAAAGTCCTATTTCCCTTTCATGAAAAAAACTTATACCACTGATTCAATGTATTTGCCAGCATGTCTACATGCAGTTAAAGTGGTTATTTCAATGACCTAAATATAGAAAAGAACTAATACCTACAAACTTAAAAACTATGGGCCAAGTGGCCCACAGCCCTTGTGTATCATTTTTCCTTGGCAAATCATTTTATACAGCTTCCTCGAGAACTCTATAAGTGTTCTATTTATACACATGGTGCTTTACTGATCACATCTAGAGGACCAGGTGTATTTTGCTTTAAAAATTAAACAGTTCATTATATATATATATATTTATTTATATATGTATGTATGTGTGTATATAACTGCCCTATAAATGATGTGGAAGTCTTCTACTGGAAGGATGCCATCTCTAAGAATTTCTAAAAGGGGTTAAAGTGAAAAGTTTCAAAGGAGGAAGCTATGGGGTCAGTGTCTGTGTTACTGAAAGGGTTTACACTAGAGCACTGTGGTAGCCAGCCTCCAAGATGGCCCCGGTGATTCCTCGCTCCCAGGGATACACACCCTTACGCAGCCCCTTCCCACATTGTGCCAGGGTTGGTCTATGTCACCAAAAGAATACTCCAGAAGTGATGAATGTCAATTCCAAGATTAGGTTATAGAAGACATTAAGGCTTTTATCTTGGCTATTCTGGCTTTCATTCTCTCTTGGATCATTTGTTCTGGGAGAAGCCAGCTGCTATGTTGTATGAACACTCACCTACAGAGATGCCCAAGTGGACACTCACCTAGGAAAAAGCCCAAGGGACAGAATAAAAGCCTGAGGCCTCCAGACAACAGCCATTTGAATGAGCTTGGAAGCAGATTTTCCAGCCCCAGGCAAACTTTCTGGTGATTCCAGCCCCAAAAGATAGTTAATTATAATCTCATGAGAGATCCTTAGTCAGAACCATCCAGCTGAGCCATGCGAGAATCCCTGACCACACAAACTGTGAAAGAATAAATGTTTGTTATTTCATTTTTGGGGTAATTTGTTAGAAAACAATAGACAAAAAATTGAAGTGGTGCAGTGGAATGCTCTTTCATTTGGAAAATATTTACTAAGTTCCCATTATGGACCAGGCTCTGCTAAGCACTGGGGATACAGTGATGGATAAAACAGAGTCAATCTCTGTTCCTAGAGCTTCTAGTCTAGAGGGGCTACCGCACAGCAAACAGTCACAACGCAGTGTGCTAAGTGCCATGATTGGGGGAGTATACCTGGTCCCCAGTCTTGGTTCACCTGCTGTCTGTATGATCTTGGGCCAGTGACAATCTCTCTGTGACTTAGTTTTCTTATCTTTAAAATGTGAATAAGCATACCTACCTCTGGGGTTGCTGTGAGGACTAGAAATAATATATGTAAAGAACTTGACATAAAGTTGGTGTCTAATAATAAGTGCTAGCTGTTGTTATAAAGGGATTCCTTAAAAATAAGAAGAAGAATAGAATTTTTTTAATATTGTAGGACAAAAATTCAACAGGGAAACAGATAAGTGAGTCTTCCCTCCAGTTCTTTTTCCTTTCTCATCTTAGCCATCAGTCACTAATAAAACAAATTTAAATGTCCGTTCAAGTGTCATTAATTACTTTGCAGCTGGGTAATGGTCCTAGAGATGTAATACTCAGGTATTAGGACTGACTGAAGGAAGAACCTACAGGTATTCATTGAGGCCCACTGTCACGCAACTCAGAATTGCCTTATGGAGACCTGCCCCACTACAAGAAAATAATGAGGGAACTTGGCAGTAAGTGACAAACGAGTGGTAAAAGATGCCGGTCGTGGAACCGGGGACATGCAGTGCGCTGTGGCTGGCACGGGCAGGAAGACTTGGTGCAGGAGGAGAGAGTCAAGCTGGTAGGTAAGGTGTAGATCAGAACGGCACACGATGGCCCGAAGATTATATGTGGCCTACAGAAGAGTTTTTTTTTGACCCAAATAGAGTTTTAAAAATTGGGTAATTTCCTGAGAACATCTGAATTTCTAGTTTTGCATGAAAAGTTGACCATGTGACAACTTGAGATTCACCCTCCACCACGGCTGTCCTTTCTAGGGATAGGATATGCACCAATCTCCACCATGCCCCTTTGTCCTACACCTGGCCTATTTTACTCATTTCCTTTGCCTGTTAGGCCCTTCTAAGTCTGCATTATTGTGGAGGTGAGAATTATGTGGGACTGAAACACGGGCTGGATACGGGTAGGTGGATATGACCCTTAGTTGCAATGCAAACATCTACTTTCTTTTACCCATCTGTCTTACACAAGATATCTCCTGCTTGGGCCCAGACATCTGAGTTAGTTTTGTGTTATTTTTGAATATGAGCTCCATCGTGGAACCAATGCAGCACAGACAGCTCGAAATATCAGTGAAGTGTTTCAGAAGGATGTGGCTAATGAATGCATAGCATGTCGATGATTTGAGAAGTTCCATTCTGGTGATTTTAATCTTGAAAATGAGCCACGTGGGCGACCGGAAACCAAGGTGGATAATGATGAGCTGAAAGCTGTAGTAGAAGCGGATCCATCTCAACCTATGCGTGAATTAGCAGCAAGGTTTGACGTTACCATTTCAACAATACTGGACCATTTGAAACAAATTGGCAAGGTAAAGAAGCTGGATAGATGGGTACCTCATGAATTAAACAAGCGTCAGAAGAGAAATCGCCTTGAAACTTGCCTTTCTTTGCTGTCACGACATAAAGGTGAACCATCTCTATGTGATGAAAAATTTTTGACAACCTCAAGCATTTGGTACAATGGTTGGATAAAGATGAAGTGTTGAAACACAGTCCAAAACCGAACATTCATCAAAAAAAGCTAATGGTGGCCGGGCACGGTGGCTCACACCTGTAATCCTAGCCCTCTGGGAGGCCGAGGCGGGCGGATTGTTTGAGCTCAGGAGTTCGAGATCAGCCTGAGCAAGAGCGAGACCCCGTCTCTACTAAAAATGGAAAGAAATTAATTGGACAACTAAAAATATATAGAAAAAAACTAGCCGGGCATGGTGGCACATGACTGTAGTCCCAGCTACTCGGGAGGGTGAGGCAGAAGGATTGCTTGAGCCCAGGAGTTTGAGGTTGTTGTGAGCTAGGCTGACGCCATGGCACTCTAGCCCAGGCAACAGAGTGAGACTCTGTCTCAAAAAAAAAAAGCTAATGGTGTCTGTTTGGTGGTCCAGCGCTGGTATTGTCCACTACAGCTTCATGAAACCTGGTCAATCGATTAGAGTGGATGTCTACTGCAACCAGCTGGATGAAATGATGAGGATGCTTGTGACTAAGCAGCTGAGATTGGTCAACAGAGACAGGCCAATCCTCTTATAAGACGATCCTCAACCACATGTTGCACAAACAACACTGCTCAAACTACAGTAGCTGGCCTTGGAAACTCTCTGTCATCCACCATATTCACCAGACCTTGTACCAACTGACTTTCACTTCTTCCAGGCTTTGGACCACTTTTTGCAAGGAAAAATATTCCATTCTCAACAAGCTGTGGAAAATGTCTTTCACGATTTCATTGCCACTCACTCTCTAGGCTTCTTTGCTGCTGGCATAAACAAGCTACCGTTAAGTTGGCAAAACTGTGTCAATAGTTTCGGTGCATACTTTGATTAATTGTACTGCTTCTTGTTCGAGATATAATAAACTACACTTTTGATTCAAAATCAGACATTTCATATTTAATGACCTAAATAGAAGTGAGGAAAATGAAGCATAAAGAGGTGGGCTAACTTATACAAACGAACATAGCTAGCTGGCGGAGGCAATGCTGGAATTTAAATCCAGGCAGTCTGGCTCCAGAGCACCCACTATGCAAAATTAATAAATACATCATAGGGCCTGGCCTCCACTCTATACTGGCTTGCTCTTATCCCTGAACCTTTGGTTAACCACCAAAACAAAAAAAAAATGAGTTTATTTTTTAAGCATGTGGATCTGGCACTGATAGCCCCAAAACCTAAGAAGATAGCAAGCACACTGGACACCAGGAAAATGCTCAGAGGAAACTTTGAGTCAGAAGGGCTTAACTTTATTGCCTTTTAGGAGGGATATAAGCTCACAAAGGTTTTGTTATTGTCACTGGGTCCTGCCATCTACCAACAGTAACTGTTTTTCTCCTGTACAGGTACCCAGCCACACAGCCAGGCCTTGTATGCCTGGGTGGGGTGGGCGATGGGAAAGCCTTGGGAGGGAGGGGCTGCTAAGCTAGGTGCTAGGAAGCTATTCCTATTTGCCAGGAAGCTATTCCTATTTGCCATTTACTGAGCTGGTCTGAAGAAGTAATGCCCCCTTTGACTGTCTAAGAAATCTGTGAGCATATCATATAAGGGGAAGGGATTTTAGAAATTCCTAGGACATATTTCGTGATCCAAAGTGTGAAGCAGTCAGTTTGAAGTAAAACTGTATTTAAGTTCCTATGGAAGAAAAAAATCTGAATGAGAAAAATCCTGACAACTAAGAAAAGTGCTATTACTATACTGAAATGGTTAAAAACCAAATGAACAAAACACAAAACAAAATTATTTAAATAATTACTTTTTATACTCAGGGGAAAAAGGCAATGAATGTTATTGAACGATTAAACAAAACCCTCTGTAACTCTCCTGTATCTTAATGGCCTAGAGCAGCCCTACACCCTTAGGATCTAAATGACTTCTATGGGACAAGTATTTCGGAAAGTCTTTGTGATATGGGGAACAGGCTCTTAATCTCAGTACGCTGTCAACAACTCCCAGTTAACTAGTGTCCAGATTCATTTGGGTTTAGCCTGTTGTGCTTATGCTTGCAATTAAATGCCACGAGGTCCGAGTCAGCTTAAGTCATTTCCCCTCCTGGTATGTCTGAGCTATACGGCCAGCATGGCAATACAGCTTAGGCAAAATATATCATAATTAATTAGCAGAAGCCTGCAGAGAATCCATTCCATGAGTCTCTACAATTTATTTAATGGATTAAAAATAAATTACTATTAACCATAAATACCTCTGACCCCAAATAACTATTTAGCTGACATAAAAAATGTTTCAATCGTGCACTAGGTTTAAAAAAGAATTAAGCAGCACATTTGCTTAGCAGGCTATTTGGACAATATTGTCAAGTGATTTTTTAAAAATTGTTCCTTGATATGATTCTGTAAAGGTGTTTCTCTAAAGCTAAGTCAGTCATGAAAAATCACCCAAATAAGTGTTTACAAAATTAACATAAATATTGATGTGAAACAGCTTGAACTCTGCTATTTTACTATTTGGCATTTTGGCCACAATTTCTCAGTGTATTCATCCCTTATAAAAATATGTTAGTAGCTGCTTCCTAAAGACTGTCTGACATGTAAGTCCACCAGAATGTCTTATAAATCCATTAGCACCAGTATTTCTATATTAAAAACATAATCAATTAGAGTTCCACATTTACTTGGGGCATTTCAGAATTTGCTATCGAAGGTACCAAAAACTATTTTAGAGTTTAAACATTCAAGATTAAGGATCCATCTGGAAGAAAGCTTTGATAAGTCTCCATCTTCCCTAATTTTTTGAGCCGGTATTATTTAAGCCTGGGGTTGTATTAGCTGAATTTTGTCAAACTTTTGCATATCAATTGCTCATTTTCAGCAATATCTAGGGTATGTCCCTTGCCATTTGTGGACCTGCCTAAGCAAAAGATTTAAGAAAAAAAATTTTCATTCACTCAATGAACAGTAAGTCCTGGGCACTGAGCAAGGTTGAGGTCAAAGGATGAATAAGACCTAGCCCCTGCTATAATTATTCTTAATTAGGGAAGGAATATGTTAGAATTAATGATTTAATTTTCACTTTTGACATTCTATTGCTCCTGTTAACTTTAGAAAGGCTCACATTAAAAAGTACATTCTATGAATGGCCTTTATTTAGAGTGACTGCCTTGTGAGGAACTAATGTCTGCATTTTTCAGCTCTTCCCATTTTTAAGGGCCGTTAAGCCCAGCACTCAGAAGAATATGGCTTACCCACATGTTTTCTTAAGAATTTATGGAAATGCATTGTCTTCATCTGTATTTGAACAGTCCCAGGCCACTGAAGGACCCTAGTTGTTCATGCTCCATCAAAATCTAAATACAACTTCAAATGCGTTTATTTGATTTTCCAAGGCCCTTCAGAAAAATGACTCCTAAAAAGGATAAAATGAGAATGTGAACCATTCTCACTAACTCATAGCGATACCTTACAGCACATGCCACTTTTTCCCCTTGCCTTACTAATGATATTTGATACAGAGAATCCCTGTTTCATGATGGAATAAGAGGTGAATTCCTATAACGCGTCAGCTTAAAGGTCAAGGATTACGCTGGTCAGTCATGCTTATGAACACAAACAGGACAAATCTACCTCCTAGGATGAGGCATGGCACAATGAATGAAAATCACCGCACACTATAGCAAATAGTTTCAGCAAAGCATGGAGTGTCTGGTTGGCACCAAATTAATTAGACCAGATACATTTACAAAAGTTTCCCCATAGAAATAGATGTTTAAATTAAAAAAATACAGTAAATCATTTATGAGTGAGAATTTTGGCCCAGAACCTTCCAAATATTAGCAAAATTGTTTATGCATAGCAGACATGCTGACTGGTTTTTATTGAACTTCAGTGTTTACTGTCATTGGGGTATTATTGACTCTGGTTTTCTTTGGTCAATATTTTCCTTTAGAAAAACACCTTGGACTTTTCTGCCTCTGTACTTTTGTTAAAGCAGTTCCCTTCACCCAGAATGCCTTTTCCTTAAGTTCTGCATATCAACATACCACTCACTGCCCAAATTTTACCTCCTCTCCTCCCTCCAACGATGGTTTCCCTAATCCTAGCAACCGAACATGAGCGTGCCCTTCTTTGAATCCCTACAGAACTATCCTTGCAACATGACGACAGTTGGCAGAGTCTACTGTAAGGTATACTTGTCAGCCCGACATTTATTGAAATTCATCTCCTTTATTAGACTGTAAATACCTTGAGGGCAACCAAGGGCTTGAACTTTTTTCATATTTGCACATTCAGAAGCCTTAGCACAAGGAATTGCACACAGCAGATGGAATATTTGTAAATACATATCTGTGCTCTAAAGGAGTGATCGAAAATAACTGTCATAATATAATTCACACCAAACATGAGTTTAAAACGTTCGTAAACATTCATTCATTCATGACTTTTTGAACATCCACCTTTTGCTAAGTGCTGTTTTAGAAGCTAGAGGCACAGCAGAGAACAAAACAGACCAGATCTCATGGATTTTACATTCTAGTGAAAAAAAAGGCAATAAATGAATAAATATAGACTATAAGGTCAGGTAGTAATAGGAGAAGGGTAAAGGGAAATGAGAGATACCATTTTAGACAGGGTGGTCAGGAAAGAGCTTTCTAAAGAGGCCACATGTGAATGAGGCCAGTGATCCACGGGCACATCTGGGAGAAGGAAACAGCCAGTGCAGAGACCTGGCAAGGCAGTGTGGGCCATTCCGGATGAGCAGGTAAAGAAGAGTGGTCGAAGTTACGGTTGGAGGCATAAGTGGTCGGATAATGAAAGGCCTTGTGGACCATGGTAAAGACTGGATTTTATGATAAATATGATGGGATGTCATTGGACAGTTCTGATCAAAAGATACTTGACTTATGTTTTCAAAGCATCATTTTGGCTGCTAATAAGGATAAAAATGACTATCCTGGAAGCACTTGTAAAAGAAGGGAGAGGAATTAGGAAGCTGGTGCAGCAGACCAGGGTAGAGGTGCTGGTAGCTTGGATCAGAGCAGTAGCAGTGGTGGTGAAGAGAAGTGGTCAGACCTGGGATGTCCTTTCAAGGTGGAGCATCCAGGATTTGCTGATAGACTCGATGAGAAATCCAAGATGGCTCCAAGGTTTGGGTTCAAGCAACTAAATGGAAAGTGTTACCATTGACTGTGATGGAGGATGCTGGAGGAAGAGCAGGATGGTGGGAAAAAAAAGCAAGAGTTCTATTCTGGACATGTTGAGCTTGTGTTGACAATGAGCATCCATGCTCATGGTGAGCAGTGGCTAGATGTGAGTTGAAAGCGGGAGACATAAACTTGAGATTTATGGGACTATAGCTGTAATCTATTTATACACATCCATGCTTTGGATGTTATAAGATTAAAACTAACCAATACACTTTTAAGCACACTTACAACCTGTTATACAGCATACTAAATTTAAAAAATAAAGTTAATCTGTTCCTTATCATATCAACAGTGAACTTAATCCCAGGGGCATAAATAAGTATGCACACTTTGGGCAAATTTTAATCATAAAAAGAATAAAGTATATTCTACCATAAATATTTCAGCAAATAGTCATGTGAAGGAACATAAATGTTTAATTTATACATCACCTCTGTCACTGTATGTTAGACTGCACGTCTGTGATTTCCTCTGCAAATTCCAAACTGCAGTCAAGTTTTCCCCTGTATAACTAGAAGTGATACTTTCTCCCACTATGTAGCTACCTTTTTCTTTATCCCTTGCCCTTATTCCCAAGCTGTAATACACAGAACCTTTAAAAGAGTAGAAATGTATTTTAAAACATCCTGACAAGCTCTGCAAACTGAACATAAAAACCAGCCCTATACAGGTACCTATTCACTGTATGTCATCATACATGTGATAAAAGGAAGATCTGGGGAAACTTCATAAGTCATCACATTTCCCCCCTCAGTAATATAAGTAGTTAATCCTGCCCAAATCTACAATTATCCAAAGCTTATTTTCAAGTTAGACCATTAATAATAATAATAAAAAAAAGAGTGGAAAATTTATCTGTCCCAAGTATGACTGGCCAGCTCAGAAGACACAATCCTAAAGCAATCAGTGTTAGGAAGAAATGAAAGGAAGAAAGAAGAAGGGATGCATCCAGGTCACCTGAGGGGTGGATGGTTGCAATAGTCTCTTGCTGGTCTTACTGCGGTCTCTGTGTTGATTCATTCAGTATTTCATTGCTAGACTAACTGTTTTGAAACACTGTGTATTAGTTTCCTATTGTTACTACAAGAAATTATTATTAATACAAACTTAATGGCTTAGAACAATATAAATTTGTTCTCATATATAGTCCTGAAGGTCTGGAGTCTGAAATGGGTCTTATTAGGCTACAATCGAGGAACTAGCCCAGGCTGTGTTCCTTCTGGAGGCTCTACAGGAGAATGTTTCCTTGCCTTTTCCAGCTTCTAGAAGCTGCCCAGATTCCTTGGCTTGTGGCTCCTTCCTCCCCATCAAAATGAGTGGCATAGTATGTTCAACTCTCTCCCTGTCTGACCTCCACTTCCATTGCTACGTTTCCTTTTCTGACTCTGACACTTGTGTCTCCCTCTTATAAGGACTCTTGTGATTACACTGGGCCCACCTGGGTAATCTAGGACAACCCTCCCACCTCAAAACCATTAACAATCACATCGGCAAAGTCCCTTGTGCCATGAAAAATACAATATTCACAGGTTTCAGGGATTAGGATGTGGACATCTTTGAGGGAGGGGCACATTCTTCTACCTACCGCATACTGTTTTCAAACATTCTGTTTCTCAGAATCCCTAGCTATACTAGAAGATCCAAGAGGGCAGTATCTTCCCTAAGTCCCGCCTCTATTTTAAACTAAATAAAAGCAAGTCATTCCGATCGGCCTGCACCCTATCTACTTGACACCACAGAGGCAGGAGTTAGAAAAAGCTGCCTGTTTTTTCTGGCTTCATATGCCTGTAGCCCAATCGGGCCCCTCCCTTGTGGGCTGTGTCCTATCTCACTCTGGCCTCCCACATCCCCAAATTCTACTCTGCTAGTTACTGCTCATTTCAGGCCTTTTTGGGCATTCGAACCTTGGCTTTCCACAGTGGCCCTGGCCTCCTGTCTCTCTCTTCTGTTTCTCAGGGAAGTTTCTGGAAGGTTGACTCTTGGTCTGGGTCCAGAGTCTCAAAACACAATCAAGGAGTGACTGGTTGTTTTCGAAGGAATGGTGAGTGGGGGATCAAATGAAGGAAGGAATATAGCAGAATCCTATTGCAATCTGGTGTCGCGCCGCCCTGACCAGCAGGAAGGACGCAACACTCGAAGTTCTTCCAACAGCGTTTTAATGGGGCAAACGGCGAAGACAAAAAGGCAAAACAAGCACAAGCTTATATACTGGTGAAGGCTAGGTGGCAAACTGTGATTGGACATGCCCCTAGGGTCCTCCCCAGGAAAGGCGTTTCTCTGCTGGCGCATGCGCTCAACTGATGTTTACCTCAAAGTTGTTTGGTGCTCAGCGCCATCTTCTGATGGCGTCGACTGCAGCGCTCCACATAGCAGCACGATTCACAATTGAAAAGATGTGGAAACAACCCAAGTGCCCATCAATCCATGAGTGGATTAATAAAATGTGGTATATGTATACCATGGAGTACTATTCAGCTACAAGAAAAAATGGTGATATAGCACTTCCTGTATTATCCTGGATAGAGCTGGAGCCCATTCTACTAAGTCAAGTATCACAAGAATGGTAAAACAAGCACCACATGTACTCACCATCAAATTGGTTTTAACTGATCAACACCTAAGTGCACATATAGTAATACCATTCATCGAGTGTCAAGCAGATGGGAGAGGAGAGGAGAGTATGGGTATATACACACATAATGAGTGCAATGTGCACCATCTGGGGGTGGACACACTTCAAGCTCTGACTTGGGGTCGGGGAACAAGGGCAATATACATAACCTAAATATTTATACCCCCATAATATGCTGAAATAAAAAAAAACCTAGGTTTTTCTGATTTAGCTCCAAGCTCTCTGTACTAGACAAGATCATAATAGTCCCCATCTTCCACCACTATCTTAGTTAAAGTTCCTCCAAGCTTCCACCAGAGAACCCTTTGCTATGTGTCCCCCAAAACATCATGTGTTGGAAACTTAATTCCTCTGCCCTCACAAATGGATTCGTGGATTAATGAGGACTCTGGACTTTGGATTTCTGAGTTGGTGCTAGAACGAGTTATGACTTTGAGGCTATTGGAATGGGATGAATGTATTTTGTATGTGAGAAGAACACGAGTTTTGGGGGGACCAGGGGAAGAATGCTATGGTTTGAATGCCCCCTCCAAAACTCATGTTGAAATTTAATCCTCAGTACAACAGTGTTGGGACTTGGGGCCTAATGGAGGTATTGAGGTCGTGAAAGCCTAACAGATGCCAGACACCAGGTACCATGCCCTTGGACTTTCCAGCCTCCAGAACCATCAGCTAAATAAACTTATTTTCTTCCTAAAGTATTCAGTTTGTGGTATTCTGTTACAGAACACAAAATGGACTAAGGCACCCTTCCTAAAACCCATTCTGAACATTTTGCTTCCCCATTAAACTCTCTATCAATTCCCCATTATCTAAGAGATAACGTCCAAGTTCCTTATCATGCTGCATGAGATCCTTCATGATCCATCCCAGCCTCTTACTCCCACACATACTTCCCAAACTCATCATCCTCTTTCATGCTTCTGTGCCTTTGCAAATGATATCCCTTCTGCATTTCAATTTGACAAACTCCTATTCACCCACCAAGAGTCAAATCAAATATCATCCTCGGAGAATGTTCTTTTGAGCTATTGTCTTGTATAAATTAACATCTCTTTCCTTTTGTGTTTCTCTAATATATTTTGCATAAGTCAACTGAATCAAAGTATACTATCTCCCTTACTGGACTGTGAAAGCTCTTCAAGGGTAAAGTAATCTTTATGCCCCGTACTTGGCATAGTAGCTGACATACAGGAACATTCGATAAATGTTTAAGGGGAATGGTAGGTTTAATCTAAACATCAAGACAAAATATATTCTAATTACAGAGATAAAGATAATTAATAGTCTAGTAGTCAGCAATTACATGCACACATGTACACACACATGCATGCACACACACCCCAAACCAATATGTCAACATTACATTAATTATAGAAGAATAAAGGCTCAGTCAATGTCAATCATCTCAGCTCACCCTGGGTAACTTTCTATTACCAATATCAGAGAGATGAATGTTGACGACACCTGAAAATGAGAACATCTCACTCAGGGATGTGGTAATAACAGTGTGCCAGATGAGTTGCATCCAACAATGCCAATATATAAAATACATGGCCAGGTGTCAAAACCTCAACTGACCCTGATCCCTCATGAGTGATACATAATGATAAAGATTCCTATCATCAATGTCTCTGCACTCCCAGCTGGGAATCTCAGAACCCATAAGTGATACCTGCACTGATAAGCCACAGGTTTTATCTAGAAGATAAATATGGCATCATTCATCAGCCCACAAAGTCGAACAAATTTCCACTTAGCAAAAATGTGGGACAATGTGATATCGTATATGCCATAAAGTGCTTTAAAGAAAACATAGGACTCCTCTCAGACATTAAAGTATAAATGCTGTGGAGTAATAATTTGCAAAAAGTATAACAATGCAGCTTTACCAGAATATAAACTACAAATATGTATCCTTTCAAAAATCATATCATTTTGCTTAAAGAAAAGACATCATACTTCACAAATAAAAGACTCTGGTGTTCAAAATGAAAACTAGGATACTATTTCATGCTTAAATGAATAAATGTGAGAGCACAGTTTACAGATGCATGGTGTTTCATTTAAGACCTTTGTGAACTGAGCTATTTTTCATGACAGTTTCATACTTAATAGTCAAGATTCCAACTCTCTAAATCCAAGCAAGTGTTTTGTAAACAGAATTGTGGAAGTTTCATCAATGAAACCATCCAATCAAGATTTAGTAAGGGGCAGATTTTGGTATCCTATACTTATGAGTGGCCTGTAGGTATATCAGATAAAATTCCAAAAACTGACTCTCTTTCTGCCTAGATCCTTCAGAAAGTCAATTTCAAATATACTTACTATTTAAAAATATATTATTTTATTTTATAATAAAAAGGTAATAGTGTTCTCCATAATAAGCAAAAATTTTTTTTACTTCCCTAGTATATGTACAGTATATAAGTATGTACATGTATAAGTATATATGCATATCCATGTTAGGTAAAAGAATAAATATAGTAAGAGGCCTTATACATAAAGTTAAAATAATGAAAAGCAAATAATGTATTTTTTCTAGATAGCTCCAAATGCAATAGCAGTATTAAAACATGGAAGGGATTCATGCCAAATTCAGAATCCTGGTACCCTCCAGGCAGGAGGGGAGGGAATATGATCAGTGAGGAATACACGAGGGGCTTTAACTGCAGCAGCAATGTTTTATTAAGTTAAGTGGTGGGTTCATGAGTACGCACTAGATTATTCATCATACCATTTTTGTATCTGAAATATTTCCTAGTAGTTTTAAGAGCTGGTGCTAGCATTAATTCCTTGAATTACTTTTATAGGACATAACTAAAAATAAAAGATGCTCATGTCATTGAACTGAGAGGCATTCTTTCTTATAAAGAGAAGTTTATCAAGATATGAAGTCTGAAGTCACTGGTATAATTGAGTAGAAAGTCTTCTGATAATAAATAAAGAATATTAACAGCCAAAATGTATCCAACACTTAATATATGACAGGCACTGTGTTAAGTACTTTACACAAATTATCTTCTTTAATCTTCATAAAAAAACACTAAAGGAGGTACTAGTATTATTTATGTTTGATAAATAACGAAGCTGATGCTCCAAGAGGTCAGACACATCATAAGGGTTGAGACACTTGACTCCAATTCCAATTCCCTAGTTCTGTCTTGCTTTTCACCACCTCTTCATATTGTCTTCCCAAATATCCAGTGCTAGAGCATAAGGTATCTTTGTGTAATAGAAAAAGGTAATCCTTCTGGAGGGGTGCAGCCACTCACTGGCTGCCAAACACTGTCCAAATTTCAGCCCCACTCACCCCAAGGGCCAGGTGTCCTTGCAAAGTAGCCCTGCATAACCTCCTGCTCCTCTTGCTTACTTGTGCCCTAGGCACCTCTTTTAGCACCTGCTTTCTTTCTAGAACCCAGGAACACCTTTCATGAACTCAGCATTTGTCCAGAACACCTTGGGAAGTACAACATCCCTAGGTATCAAGGAATACTTCAGATACCTCACAAGTGAGCCACCAGTATCAGTGAGAGCTTCTAAAAGAGACCAGGCTGATTGTCCCCAGACAAGTCTGCCTTCTTGGTGCCCAGCTGTGCCAGCAGGAGGCCAATTTCCCTCTCCTGGCAGCATGGAGGGCAATGGCCTGGGCTCTTGGTGGAGCTCACAAGTCCTTCCAGAGCAGTGGCTTTCAAACTGCATTTGTGGAGCTCTTTGGGGTTCAAAGAGGTGACTCAGGAGCCATCACCAAATAGAAGAATTTCAGGGGAACAGGCAGACATGGATCCAGGCCCCATTCCCACCTGAGCCCCATGCAGCTTGGCCCTATCTTTATTGGAGACTGCATAAGATTTCCTTTGAACAAAGAGACTTACTGCTAAAACTATAGCAATAATTAAGAGTATAAAAACCATACCTTAAATCCCTTCAATCTACCCTCCATCTTTCCCAGACTCTAAGCACCAAACACTGTTTGTTGACATGTTTTAGCCCCACTGCCATCACTCCCTCAGCAAGCTAACCTTTTCTCATCTGTGCTAATGCACACTCCTCACCACTGCTATAGTGATGTTTCTAAAGAACTCATACCTCTTTCCTGCATATGGCCCTTGAAGTCCAAACTACTCAGCCAGGCCTGCCTGGCTGAATCTGCTGGAATCTGGTCTCTGTCCTCTTTCTAGCTTGGTCTCTTGCTACCTGCTTCCCAAATACCTACTCCCTATATCAAAGAAATTATCATTCCCTAGCATGACATGCTCTCACAGACCTCTGGGAATTTACAGGTGCTAGTCCTTCTCCCTGGAATACCCTTCCTCAAGTCATCCACTGGAGAACTCATATCCGTACTTCAAGACTCAGCTAAATGTCATCACTTTCGTGAAACCTTCCTTGACCATCCTCCAGCGTTAACAACTTGGCAGCTTAGTGGCTCCCTCCTCTGTGTTTCCAACCATTTTGCACTCATTTCTCTCATGTTTCTTGCCATGATATGCTGTAAATATCTGTTCACAAGGCTGTCCAGCTAATTTTCTGGATATGTCTTAGCCCTACCTATAAACAAAGTCCAAAATACATTGGCCTGACATTCAAGACTGTCCTTACCAATATAGCTTCAACTTACATTGCTAACCTGATCTCTCTCCCATCATTTCCTTTCCCAAGCTCCAGACTCCAAGAAAAAGCTACTTCTCACTGTTAGCCAACACATCACATGATCTCTCAACCCTGTGACTGCCCCCTCTGCCTCCCCATCTCTTCATGCCAAAGTCCAGCTCCAGTTGCCCTTTTCCATGAAGCCTTGCCTGAGTCCCTTAGCAGGAATCAATTTACCCCTCCCCTGAATTCCCATAGGCCCTTACTGATGTCTTTATGTTTGACTTATTTTGCATGGCTGACCAGATTATAAGCTCCTGGCAAACAAGGGTGTGCCCTATTCATTTTTGTGTCCCCAGAGCTGACAGCGAGTGTCCAATGCAAGTTTGCTGAAAGAATAAGGATGCATTCTCAGGGCTATTTTTAAAAGAAAAATCCTTATTAGGAACATGTGAAATGCAAATTCTAGATTGTGCTCCTTTGGCATCCTTAAGAAAACTATTATTAGATGCCAAATTTCTCTTAGGTTGTACAACAGATTATCCAAAGAATACTGGGAAAAAACTCATGAAAGAAACAATTGCAAGAGAATGGGGAAAGGATAATGCCTTTTGATGGCTTCTGATGGGAAGTTCTCATCCAGCCCTCTCCTGTTAATATATGCTCTTAGAATGTGATCTCCATTCATCAGAAATGAGGAATACGAAGAGACCCTGTGCCCCAGTCGGGGCTGAGCGTTGCTGCATTGTTTTTTGGCCCACTTGTCTCCCTATCCCCTTGTAGTAATGGCTGTAGTTTTGTAAAAAGAAAAAAATCAATTTCATATCTAAATCTTATGCTTTTTCTAAAATACATAAGGCATTAATAACAAATCAGCATGCCCATTATTCAACAGCTTCCTGAGTAGGCCTGAGGACTTATCACAGTCATGTGAAAGAGTGTGCTAATTGTTTTCTTTTCAATGTGTAATTTCCAAATGAATGAATAAGTTAGAATGCTAATGACTTTATACAAGAAAAAAATGGATTATCTTCTCTATGTTGTGATTATGATATTGCTTTGACATGCAGCTGATTCATAAACTTTTCAAGAGTGAAGAATGTGTATTGTTCTATTATTTTCCTTCATAAACATTCAAATCACTTCAATGTGACTGGTTCTCTCTTTCCTGCAAAAACAAACTGAAGCACATACCTAGAATGTGCTTTGCCCCCAGTGGGTCTTCAATATAGTTGTTTAAAACTATCTTCATCAAGAGATGATTTCAACATAAAAACTAATATATAACTCTGTATTTCTATTTTGTTTGTATTAAATTCCCTGCTGTTCCATAAAATTCCCATATACTTTCATAAACATTTGAAATGGTTTTGAAATGTTTTTTTAACTCCTAAATATCAGGACCCAAATCCAATTTGAGTAGAAAGTTATACATGATTAATCTGGTGGCTCTTGGGCTACCCAGTGGCAGACTGGAAGGCCAATCTTAGCAAAAGAACACATTAACTCTTTCTGGCCAACAGGTCATCTGGGGAGATGATAATCAGCTAGGCCAACAGGAGCCTTGCTTCCTGATTCAAACATCGGGCTTGTGTCCAGACTCCTACTCACACTGCTTGCACCTTCCATTTCTTTCTTCCTCTTGCCTTCTCTCCATTTTCCACCCTTGCCTGATCTGGTTTCCACTTTCTTGGCTCTTAGCACAAACCAGGTATTTGATCCAGCCTAGTTTTAGGAGTAGGACATTACTCAGTGGACCTCTGCACAAATCTCTAAAGACAAAATCTTTAAAGGAGAAACAAGATCAACTTTTTCACTATTGACACACACCAGAAAACTCTGGGAACAATTTAGATAGTATCCAAAACCTTATGGCAGAACTCTGCAACCTCAAATTAATCTTTATATTCATGTTCCAATAGTAAGAATCTGCTGGCAGACACAGATTTTCTCAAATCAAGATACAAATTTTATATATCACCTGATTAGGCTAGGAGACTTGCAAATTTTATTACCCATGACTTTTTTTTTATCATGAGCCAAGAACCAAAAGACACTTTAATTTCCAGATTTATATTAAACAAATGCCAGTCCCCAGCTTACTTCCACTGTCAGGCAATCAACAAATATTCACCAAGCATATCTTACAGGCTAGGTACTAAGGGAGATTCAAAGGCAGTATAAAACCTAACTGTCCCCAATCCTCAGAGAGATTAGAATATAGTTAGAGAAACAAAATGTCTACAAATTTTAAAAGTTAGTTACCAATCTAAGGCAATTTGCAAGTGTCAATGAATAGTAGTGTCAAAAACATGATGCAGGAGGTATTTCTTTAACAAACCCAACATGACAGAATTATAAGTTTGGAAAGAAAAGGATTCTGAGGTATACAGTGTCCTATTATTAATGAGAGGATGTGGGCTTTAGTTATAGCTAAGCCTCTACCTCTCAGGTCCTGAACCAGCATTTTAACCTTCCTCACTCTCAACTGTCTCTTCTATACATTGGAACAAAGCAACCTGTCCCACCTACCTCATCAGATTATTTAAAGAACAAGCAATATGATCGATGGAAAGCATTTCCAGAGCTATATTTTGCTATGACAAAGAACTTCCTACAGGTCCTTTGTCCTTTCCAGGCCTCAGTTCCTTCAAATATAGAAAGAACAGTGGGATGATCTCTGAGGTTACTGAGTTTAGGATGACAGAAAAGGGAAAGAAAGGATGTGAGAGACATCACTTACACCATACTTCCAAACATCAATATTTCTGTCCATTCAGGTCTAACAGCTCCAGAGAGAATGCTGCCAAGTATATAGGTATTTTCATGCTAACACCCTAACAATCCCAACACAAACTCAGAGGCAAAGCCCACACTCCACACTACCATGTCACATAAGCCATTTTTGTACTATTGCAAAGTTTGAAACTCTCCACAAAAACCTCAAGTGGGGGAGGTAGGGACAGATCCAGAGAGTGATTACCAGAGATAAAACAACTCAAGAGCGATCTGTATATCTAAGGGCTTTAAACAAAGACCAAGCAAGCTAGGCCCAGAACACCATGTGTTTCATGTGGTCTCAGTCTGCATAACTTGAGTGTTAGCTCTATAAACATAATTTTGGTGCAAGGTCTGCAATCACAGTCAATTTCTTTTTTCCATTCTTTGTCACAAACTCATTCCAGTTATCTCCCTACTTTATCTTTTGATTACAGTAAAATATAAGAAATTATACTGCACATGAGTATTCTAGGTCCTTTGTATGTTTCTTTCCTGGTCTTAAAATTATTGACTCAAGGCAAGAAAGAAAAAGAAAGGAAAGAAAGAAAGAAAGGAAAGGAAAGGAAAGGAAAGGAGAGGAGAGGAGAGAAAGGAAGGAAGAGAGAGAGAGAGAGAGAGAGAGAGAGAGAGAGAGAGAGAGAGAGAGAGAAAGAAAGAAAGGAAAGGAGAGGAGAGGAGAGGAGAGGAAGGAAGGAAGAGAGAGAGAGAGAAAGAAAGAAAGAAAGAAAGAAAGAAAGAAAGAAAGAAAGAAAGAAAGAAAGGAAGGAAGGAAGGAAGGAAGGAAGGAAGGAAGGAAGGAAGGAAGGAAGGAAGGAAGAAAGAAAAAAAGAAAGAAAGAAAGAAAGAAAGAAAGAAAGATCTACCACCCACACTACCTCTTTTTTTAAAAAAAATACATTTATAAATTGCAAGTCAGCAAGATCAAGAACTAGCAGGTGCAGGTGATTAGATATTACAAGTAACTTTTTAACAATAGTTTTACTTTACAAAACATTTAACTCTATGGTTAACATTCCATGATGCTGTCTTTAGCCTACCACCAGTTATTTGGGAAGGAAATAGATCACAACAATCCCAAGAGTGGTGTGAAGAGTTTTGACAAGGAAAGCTCTTGTCTAGTAATTTCTCATTTTTAACGAAAGTTCTTTCCAAATATTAAGACTATCTCAGTGCTTCAGGAGTCTGGAAGGATTCTACAACTACATAGGAGCTCTGAGACAAGAACAAATGACATGAGACTTACCAGAGATCATGGAAAATCCAAGTCAGGTATCTCACAGTGGACTAGTAAAGCCACACACTCAGACATGGTCCCTTATTATTTTTAGTATTTTTTTCACCTTCCTACTACATGTTTTCAAACTTTTTATAACCTCCCCTGAGTTGACGGCAATTTTCTCATTCAAAATCATTCTTTCATTCATTTCTTTAGAATAAAGATGCATCTCTTTCCACAGAAAATCCATTTTAAACTTTATTTGTGCTCATAGAGTATTAAGGTACACAATCTTGTGATTTCAGGACATAAATAAGAACATACAGATGAACTGGATTCATGTTCCAGCTCAGTTACTTCTTAGAAGCATGATCATAGGCAAATCATGTAACTGTTCTGTGCCTTAGTTTATAATCTAGATTCACGATCTCACATTCATAGTCTCTTAGTTCATAATTTCACAAATTATATGAGATGGGAATGATAACAAACAACCTCACAGGATTGCTGTGAGGATTAAACCTGCCTTATATGTGAAAAGCACTTTGCAAATGGCAAATAGATGACTGTAGGTTTTAATATAAGCATCTACCTGGACTATGGAAGTGTCTTGAAATGGTCTGACTTAATTTCTGTATCCTCAGAATTCAACACTGAGTAAGGCACAAACTAGACACTTAACAGATGTTTGATGAAGGCATGAATGACTGTAAAGGAATGCATCCCCTGTGTGTTCCCTCTGTACACCAAGAGCAGAGACCATGTCCTGTGTATTTCTGTGTCCCTTATTATCCAGCATAGGGTCTGGCCAAAAGTATTAATAGTTGGTCAAATAAATTTCTACTGATGAATGAATGAATTATCCAGTCAGAATAGGCCCATCACCAACACCTCGTGTTCACTTTTACTTTCATTCCTGTCTCCCTCTTTCCCCCCTTGGATTTTCCACTCACCTATTAATACTACTGTCATCACAGAGCTTTCCCTGACTTAACCTGCCCTTATCATGCTTCCTCTGAACACCTCCCACGTGGACAAAATAAACAGCCTAGCTTTATATTTTATATTCTTCCGATTTGCTCACCACCATTTCAGATATAACCATCTGAGATCACCAATCAGGATGCAAATTCTTTGGGGGCAAAGACCAGGCCTTATCAATCTGTCAAATTCTTTACAATGACTGGTATCATGCTGGGCACAAAGCTGCATGATGATCTTCTGGAACTTACATTCCCTAAGGGTATTCTATGCACAAATTACTCTGAGCTGGGGTAGCCACAGCAAGAATTCTATTATCCAGAATCCTCAAAAATTGAGTTCTCTGAAATATTGGGAATTATTTTTTTTAATTTTGTTTCTCTTTGTATGATAAAAAAAAAAACCTCATTCTAACATACATCATATACTTCCTTTACTTTTCAGGTGGAAGATCTCAAATATGATTTGGCCAGATATGTGCACCAGTAATTATAATGGGCTGTACATACAACTTAAGATGGAGACAATGATTGTGTGCAGTGGGGCTGCCTGATTTAACTTGTGTCTGTGTGTTGTCACTGTCCCCAACAACTTCTAAACCACACAGGCTGGCACACTGACTCCCTCCCCCAGGGACTACTGTGCTGACCTGTATTCCTGCCTCCAAATATACTCAGAAAGTAGAAGAACCCTATATCTGTGCTGCTTTCGGGAACCATTCGATTCAACAGCCATTCACTTAATGATTCTTATGTACTAAGCACCACATGAGAGAGAATGGTTCCACAGTTTACTAAAGGTTGAAACAAACAGAAAAGATGGTTTATAAACATATAACAAGATATGCTTTTCAACAGCAGCATTTGGATAGATCACTGAAGCAGTAAGATAGGTAGATCACAAAGATAAACTGATTCATTTATTCGTGTGACAACTATTTACTCAAAGCAGCCCTACAGAGCCCAAAACTCAGAGTCCCTGCCCTTATGTGGCTCACAGTCTAGTGAGGAGCAGACATGCAAATGAACTGTTGTGATGCAACAAAATCACTACTCCTTTAACAGAGATGCTCAAATTGCAGTGAAGCTCAGGAGGAGCAGCAGCTAGGTCTGCTTGGGGGCATCTGGGAAGGCATCACAAAAGAGGCAGCATAGGGCCCCGCCCTTGAGGATCTCAATCTATCTGGAGTACTGAGCTATAGTGAGCAGCTAGGCCTCACCCCGCCCCCCACCCCAGGAAGGCAGAGATGTACTGTCAGCTGCCTCTTCTCTTCCCTTCTGCCCTAGCAGTCTCCACTGCCCACCTTGGTTGTAACAACTACCTTCTTCAGCTGTCCATCCTCCCTCTGCAGACAGCATCCAGGCCTCTGGTCAGGGGGACAATTGAGGGCAGTTGGGGTAGGCTCTAGTACAGACCCTGCGGGGAAGGTAATGAACACAAGGAAGGGAACCCCTGAAAGAGAAATCTTCTGTCCAGCTATAGTCAGCCACTTCACAAGTGTAAACTGCCTACTGTGTACCCATGCACAGTGCTTGAATTACACTAGTCCCCACCTTCAAGGAGCCCACAGTCTAGTGAGGGATAGACTCATAAACAGATAATATAGTGCTATATGATAAGTGCTACAATCCAGGAATTTACTAATAAAGTACTGAGATAACAGTGGAAATTACCCACTAGGCTTAGGGAGAAGTAGGGGGAGTTGGGGAGGGCTGATGTTTGTTTGAACTGAACTTGAAGGGACTGGTGGAGCTTTTCCATGTAGATGAGGTGTGGAATAACCTTTGTGGCAGATATTGTTGGTTTTCAATGAACAGAATTCCTTCACCACCCCCTTTTCCCTCTCCAGCAGAACCCAGACTTTATGTAGACTATTGCTTCAGACGGACACCCTCTAGGCCAATAGTGTCCGTAATGAGTGCTTAAGTAACAATAATAATAGTAGTAGTAGCAAAGACAGATATAGTGCTTACTATGTGGCTGACATTATTCTAATTATCAGATGCATTAACTGATTTAATCTGCACAATGACCCAATGAGGTAGGTACTATTGTTATCCTCATTTTAAAGATGGGGAAATGAAAGCAGAAAACTCTGTGTGCTTAACTGCTACATCATATTATGTCTTTATTACAGGATGCTGAAGGTCCACACAGCAAAAGGGACTTTATGAGCAGTCTCAGAGGTAACCTGGCTTAAAAATGAAGGGATAAAACTCAGGGAGAAGGGACATTAGAAGGCATTTCCTAAATAGTTTAAACTGTCTTTCCTGAAAAACTTCCAATTTTTGAACTTCAACAGGACCATCTGTCTTTTATGTTAAATAAATTGAAGTGTCATAAGGTGGTTTCTTTTGAAATTGCATATTGTTCTAGTTCATATAGTATTAAACGTTCTATAATATTTCCATCTCTGAATGACAGTGAGGCAGCAGAGATGCAAGCTCTCCTGCTGATTCAGGCCTGTCACTTTCACACTACATTATCTTTTATTTGTCAATAGTAAATTGTTCACATGTCCCCTTGGGATGGGGTGGGGAAGGTATCAAAATGAAATAATCTGGGCTATGAAAGCTTAGAAACCAAGCATGCAATTTCAATTGTGAATAATGCTAATTTCAGGAAAATTCCTAATAAAAGACTGTATTTCCTGGATAGCTGAACAATCTTCTATCAGCAAAGGCCTTCTAGAGAAAAATCAAGTCTATTAAAAAAAAAGTATACTTACATGTATAGTCCTAGACCAAGTGCTTTCACATACCATATCTTGTTTTATTCTCCAACAAGCTTAGTAGGTGCTTAATGTTATTACTGTCATTGCAGAGGTTCACAAAACTGAGACCCAGTGAGACTGAGGAAGCTCACCCAAGGGCACCCAGTTCCTGTCCTCTTTGCACAAAATACACAGTTCCCTGCTTCCCCACTACCCCATTCAAATCTTTATATAACAAATGAGCACTTAACTGAAGACAAAGGGGAAGTGAAAATCAGCAGCCCCTTCCCAAAACTACAACAGCCAATTTTCCTAACATGGACTCACTCTCATGCTCTATTTGTAAACAACTGGCAGACAGGACATGCCAAAAATATGCCAAAAGTACCACATGCCTAGATCTTGTCCAAGGGAGGATGGAGTAGTAATTTTTCACTTTGGGTTTGCGATCTCCCAACTATGGGATCAACTCTCCCCTTCCAGACCTAGTGGGTCTTCCCCACCTTATCTACGTGAAAGTAGCAAGGGGTAAGCAGAGCACTGTGGATGGAGATGTAAACAGTATGCATCTCCTAGTCCTAATACTAATCCACAGCAAATACTAAACAAGAACCACCCCTCCCCAAAACTTCGAATCACATACTACTCAATGCAAGTGGCTCAACACTGGTCTCACCTGCACCTTGCAGGTCCTCAGGAGAGGCTGATCTATCTAGCTGATACTTCTTCCTAGTTTCAGGAGCCAAATGGTCTAAAACAGCTCAAGCTGAATCTATGTACAAGAAAGATGCTCATTCTTCCAAGATATCAATACAGTTCTGCTTTTCTTTGCATAGATGAAAATCTGACATGCTTGCATTTGCAAACCATCAAGTAGTTTCAACACCAAAGCAGGAATATCCATGGGTACATATCAACTTAGCACATGCAAATGTTTTCTGTATGCATATACAGAAATTTCAGAGAATACAATAAAACAAAAAAGTGGTTCATGCACTTTTAAGATTCAAATAACTGGAGACTACATTTCAAATTCCGCCTTGCAGAACTTACACAGGAATGCAGAAGGAAGGACTTCGCTCTTGTTCAGTAAAAAGCAGCTCTAACTGCCTGACTTCTGGGTAATACATATTTTATTCTTGGGTACTTTTCTTTTCCATTAGGCAACATGCAAAAGTTGCCAACCCTCTTCCCCAAGATGTTTCGATGGCTGTCTCTCAGGTTTTTACTCAAATATCATCTTCTCAGTGAGTCCATTCCCTAACTACCATACTCGAAACTGCAGCCATTCACCACTACCACCACACACACACACACACACACACACACACACACACACACATTCACTCCCAGATTTATTATCCTCCATGGCACCTATCAGCAGATAGGTGACATATTTTACCTATATATATTGCTTATTGTATGTCCCCTTACACACACAGACATATACATACACACATGTGAATGTAAGCACCCCAAGAGAGCACACATTTTTGTTTTATTCACTGCTGTATCACCTGTGTCTAGAACAGTGCCTGGCACATACTAGGTAGGCAATAAATATTTGTTCAATGAATGTTGAATGAAAAATCCTTGTTTCCAAATTTGAAATGCAATTTTCCCATACAAACCATAAGTGTTACTTCAGAATGAATCATATTTTCCATTTCTCCATTTGCTAATGTATTTCTGACTTAAAATTAAAGCACTCAAATGCATATTCTAGGACACTTTATTGGGAGGACTCTCATTATTATATCCTCAAATGTAAACCATTTAGTTCCAGCTCATGTACAGATGAAACTAGCTCTGAGAAGTACTTGTATTAACTTTGTTTTGTGCTGGAGCAAAACTCATTAAATCAGATCCAACAATACAGAACTTATAAATCCCACCCAGCTAAAGGGTGCCAACCTTTAGTTGTCTATGGGGAAAGGGTATGTTGAGTACCCTGTAACACTTGCTAACCACTCTCACAATATCTGCTTTCAAAAAAATAAGAAAAATTTTAAAGATATTTATTTCTTCATTATGGAAAATAATGTAAACCATAAAATTTTGCTAGCTAGATGTTCATGTTATTTTGTATACTTGTGTATAATAAAAGTATCTTTTAAAACTCATTATACAATACTGGCTTTCTATTCTACCATTCAGAGAACACATAACCCCTGATGCAATGATTGCAAATCAGTGTGCCTCTGCAGTGTTGACCTTAGAATCTAGCCTTCATCAACACCAGTACCAATCCCTGTACATTTCCCCTTTGCTAGGACTGGGTTCTTACCAGTTGTAGTTTTAGCTTTTACATTTAGTGTTTCTGAAATAAGAGAAGACCATGTTGCACAAGACTATGTAGAGTGGGTTCTCTTCCCTAGAGAGAGCAGAGAAGAAGCCCCTAGACAATGGGAGTCCACTGTGGGTGTCCAGCCCATACTCCCAACTGCAGTAAGTGTGGGATAGAGTCAGGACATAGATTCTCCATAAAAGCTCCTCAGAGGCTTCTGTTCCTCTGCCTTATGCCACTTCCAATGACAACACCTGGAAGTTCTTAGGGGAAAGGTCTATTATAAACACCAAATGATTAAAAGCTATTATCTTGTTAATAATAGCACCCCTAAAACTTAAGTCAGGATCTGTCATTATCATTCACATTTTACAAATGGTAATATTGATATAAAGCACTTAAGTGATTTTCTGTCACATTAAATAAAGGCAAGATAATAGCAAAGTAGGGGGGAAAAATTTGAGTTCTTAAGTCCAATAAGGGGGATCATTATACCACACTGACTCTAAGGTTTTATTTCCACTTTTGACTAGTTTAGTACTCATTTGAAAACATATTCCCAGCAGTAAGCTCCAGATAAGAAAGACTAAATATGCTAATCTATACCTAACCAGGAAATGTACCTGCATAAGAATGTATCTGCATAATGCCAGTTCATTTATTTGACCAATATTTATGGAGGGTTTGCTATGTACCTTAGAAGTAAAGGATATTAGGGTCATTATGAATCACCATTGAAAATTAGCTTGGAATCAGAGTGCAGAAACGTAAAACATGAAGAAAAGGAGATGCAGAGGAGAAGTGATGCTGCCCAATCACACAGTTTATAAGTGCTAGAGATGGGACTGAATTCCAGAAACATAAAGAGTCATCTTGACCTCTCTCTCCCTCTTAATTAAATGAGATGTCAGTGTACCATTCATGTTATTATTGGCTCTAAATCCAACCTCCCCCAACCCCTGAATACTGCTCTCAAATATTTAGACACCGTTTATTTTCATTCCTACCCTACCAAGTCTCAGCCTGGACCACTGCCTGGACCACATCAGCCTTATCACTGCCTTCCTAGCCAGACAGACATTTTTAAAAATGTACATTAGGCTTGCCCTGATGAAACCCTCCAAAGGCTTCCCAGTGCATTTGAAATGAAATCTAAACTCCTCATCCTGATAGACAAAGCCTTTGCTGCCTTTGTGTGCCAGCCCCTGCCTACCTCTGCAGGTGAACCTCATGCCTCTCTAGCCATAATGCATGTCATGCAGTTTTGACATTTATATCTACATTTCAAATCCCCTCCCTCTCCCTCCCCCTCTTTTTCTTTCTCTCTCCTTTCCTTCCCTCCATTCGCCTCACTTCTTTGTCTTCAGATGTGCTATTTTTCTCCGAAACTCTCTTCTGCTTCCTCTTTGCCAGACCAGGTCCTAATTCACTTTTCTGATCCCAGCTGATTTATCTCCTCAGGTACCCTTCCCTGACCCTTCAAGGCTGAGATAGCTGCCCTCCTCTGAGCTTGCACAGCTTCTGGGGTGTCCCCTATTATAGCACTGGTCACACTGTGTTTGTCCCAATCAACTATTAATATTTCCTTGTCTGTTTTCCCCACTAGACTGTGAGCCCTTCAAGGGCAGGGACAATCTATAGCTTCGTGACCTTTTACCAACATCTAGAATCAAGCCTGGTACAAAGGTAGCATCCAATGCATGTTCATTAAATGAATAAGTGATATGAAAGGAACTATCCTGAAATTTCTATGTGGCAACGTCTGGGTATTATTTTTGGAAGTACATTTACTTTCATGCTACTGCTGAAGTCAAAGCTGAAAGTAAACACAAGTTATATAACTTGAAGTCAGAAATGAGTTGTGTTCTGCCTGACTACACCCCATGCTGTCAAGAATGGTATTATCTGTTAAATATCAATGGTCTTTCGGACTTCATAAAAATTCATGACCTACTAACAGCAGCCATATAACTATGTAGTTTTGTAAAAAGTTGATTAAGCTGTATTCTAGATTGGTTGTGTCTTATTACTAAACAATCAATACTCTAAATAGCTAAGAAGCCATCCCTCATTCCTGTTACCAATAAAAGAAAATCATGGTTGCAGACACATATATGGATTTCTGATCATGGAGCCCACAATCGACAAAACCCCAAGGCCTCTAATCCTAGCAGAAAAAAAAAAACAGGCTTCTACTTAAAATCTAATGAGTTGTATTCATTGAAAATGATAGCATCCTGAGGTTTTGTTCACAGCTGGCATTTAAACAAGTGCATTAAGTTATCATTGAGTCTGCTTTTCTCTCCATATATTTCTTCTTATTTGGAAACCTCCTTGTTAATGCATGGAAAAAATGGTACTTTCCATATACCTGCTTTAAAATAGGAATCAATGAGACTGTCCACTGAAATGAGAGTGGCATAATTCAGCATATGCAGGGACTATCCATGTAACTAAGGTGACTCACTCCTCTAGGAATAATGAACTTCCATCAGCCCTCTAAGTAAGCCATGTTCTTGCTCATCTCCCAGCCTTTATGTGTGCTGTTCCCACTTTCCAGGGCACTTTTGTTCCTCCTCATCAGCTGACAAACTGTTACTCATCTTTCAGGTGTCAAGTTTAATGATACCACTGCTACCACCACCCAACTACGTCAGCTCCCTTTCCTATGAGCTTCCCTAGCTCTTTGTGCTCCCCAGTCAGGGCGCTGCTTCCTTATTTATTTCTCCCACCGTCAGCTCCCTAAGAGCAACAACAGGGACTCTTCCTCATCAATGATTCCACAGTGCCTGGCACAGAATTTGCCACATGGTCGATGCTCTTTGAATGAATGGAGTATAGATTCTCAGGTATATGTCTCAAAAGTGTTCTCTATCACCTAAAAATAAATGTAACTCCATGCTTTCTGCCCACCAATGGGGGAAAATATACATTAAACATTGCTAGAACCTTTCTTAGAAACCAGAGCTCACTTTGGGAGATTTCTATTTCTAGAAACTTATGAAGATGTTGGAGAGGGTTCAGAAGAAGGTAGGGGGCATGAAAAACAAGGCTTAGGAGCCAATACATAGAGTGGGAAGTCTGTGTCCTGATACAAATACAGCACTAGCTGCACAACCCAAAGCCACACACAATACTTCTTGTGCACAGCATCTTCAGAGTTGGCTGGGAGGAGAGAATGGATAGTGGAAATATCAGAGGGACCTACCCAAATCAAAACTAAAGTCAAGGCTTGGATATTTCTTCCATTTAATGCTAAATATTCAACAAATGTTTCTCCCACTCCCCACAAAAAGTTCAGAAAAAAAATCTAATTGCTACATACTTTTAAGCTTAATCTGTGCTCCTAAACATGAGCCATGTCTTACACAGAGAAGAAGGAAATAAAAACAAATAAAAATGTCAAATTGTTCCAAGACTAACTAGGAAGTTAATTTTTTTCCAAGTGACAAAATGAGTTGAATTTCTACTCAAACAAGTATATATTACATTTACTTGATGGGTCAGGCTCTGTCCTAAGTACTAAGAATCCAGAAATGAATGGCAGGGTCCCTGAGCTCAAAAAGTTTACAGTGCAGTGGGAGAGACATACAGAGGAAAATGGAAATATATGTGAAAGGGCACAGGAAGGCACAATCCACTCCAAGTGCAGGGATTAAGGGTCATGGAGGCTATCACAAGAGGAAGTACATTTTCCTACAAAGAATAACTCTACAAAAGTAAACATAAACAGACCTAAGAGGACTCAGAAAAGTCCTATTCTCTCTTCTCATGGTTCGCAAACATGTAATCATTTGTATTGGCACCTCAATACTCCGGGTCCCTGACAATTTAGGTTCTTTGTTCATTTTATTCACCCTGTTATTTTGATAACCTAAGACTAAAAATTGAAGAAACAAGCCGAGTATGTTAAAACCACTTCTCCCATCAATTAAAAAAAGATCTACACCCATGTTCATAGCAGCATTATTCATTATAGCCAAAAGGTGAAAGCAACCCATATGTCCCTCCATGGATGACTGGATAAACCAAATGTGGTCTATCCATACAATGAAATATTATTCAGCCTTAAAAAAGAAGGAAATTCTGACACGTGCTACAATATAGATGAACCTCGAGAGCATTATGCTAATGTCACAAAACGACAAATACTATATAGTTCCACTTATATAAGATATTTAAAGTAGTCAAACCCACAGAAACAGAAAATGGAATGGTGGTTACTAGGGAGTGGGGGGAGCAGGAAATGGGGAGTTGTTTAACAGCTATAGAGTTTCAGTTTTGAAAGATAAAAAAGTTCTGAAGACTGATTACACAACAATGTGAAAATACTTAACACTGCTGACCTATATGCTTAAAAATGGTTAAGACAGTAAATTTTATGTTGTGTATATTTTACCACAATTAAAAATAAAAATAAAATTTTAAAGAAGGATCATGCTACAGTGCTATGTGGTATATTGTCATGAAACTCGACTCCAAGAAAACATGGCTGTGGTACCCAAAGGCCGCAAACGTGTAACCTGTGTAGAAATTCTGTACTCTATCTAATGAAGGTTTCTTCACCTAATACATAAATAAGAAAAAATGCAATGCTTCAGTTCTTTTAGTCATGGATAAGTACATTGGTATGAGAAGAGATGAACATACTCTTAAAACCTGTTCTTGCCTTTGTGGGAAAAAAACAATACAAGCAAACTTATTTAGGTCACCGCAGTTATTGTAAACATCCCAAGGAAAGCTTATTAATAACAGCCACCCACAAAGGACCTGGTTTCAACCATGGAATGTCATGGGGTCGGTGGAAGGAAGGCTGGAGGAGAATTCTCCTGTATTTTAGAAATTAGAATGTTAGCATCGTTTTTCAGTTCAACTTGGATTAAGAAATAGTAAATACAGTCAATATTTTAAATAAAGAATTTGGACTAGATGGTGTCTGAAGGGCCTTTGGGCTCCAAACCATAATGATTGGTTGCTTGCTTGATAAATGAAAAAAGAAAAAAATCCTAAATATTTAAACCAATCTTTTATTCTACCATCAGTAGAGGAGGCCGCCTGCCTGAATCTGTCACTGTGTCAACATACAAATGCACTGGGCTAGGCCCCTGCCATTAACTTACTCTATGACCTTGGGCGGGTCATTGTCTCTCTGTGGGCCTGATTCCTCTTCTCTGTAATGGGAAGATTGGACTAAATAATGATTAAGGTCCCTTCCAGCCATTATAATCTATTATTAAGAATCTGCGGAATATGGTGACAATGGCTGCAGAACAACATGAATATACTTAAAGCCACAGAATTGGACACTTAAAAATGGATCAAATGGTCAATTTTACGTAGTATATTTTATCACAATAAAAAATTTTAAATAATTAAAATTTTAACAAGAAGAATCTGGGAAGCAAAAACAGCTACTTCAAGCAACAGTTTCTAATTAGAATTGCAGGAAACTCAAATGCTTCAACAAGAGGCCTCTAGGCTTGGCTTTTATTTCTTTCTTTTTAATCAAGTAGTCCTGATCCCTAAAGAAACATGCAGGTACACTAAAGATGATGTTATTAAAAAGAAAAACTCTCTATGAAACAATAACTCTTCCAATATTGTAACTACCTCCCCTTTCATCATTTGAGTCCAATTTGTATATATAAGGTTTTCATAAACTGAGCTTCACCTATATACAATACGATCAAGAGAGATCCATTCTGGACCAAATCTCACTGTCAGCAGAGCAACTACTCTCATTTCTGCCAGCCATGTAAGCGAAGCAACTCAACTCTGGCTCAGAGGCCAGGGAACAAGTTTATTATCTTCTACCAGGGTTTTCAGATCCTACAGAGATGCCTCTGCACTAAAAATCAATACAAGATTTTTCAAGGTATTCAGTTTTGTCACTTGTCCGGAGACAATGGCCTCAGAAAAGAAGATGAACTGCCTTACTTCCTTTTCCTCCCTTTTTGTGCATGCTGCCCTTTAAAGACACACTCTTTGTGCCATAAATTCAAAGGTTGCTTTTATGTCCAATGGGGTGGAGGGAGGAAGCTGGGTGTTTTTTAAATGGTGAAATCTGTCAAAGTCCCAAAGGCTCTTGTGATACAAATCAGGTCATCCTATACAGCCTGAACCCCAAATTCCACAGAGGAAATAAAAACCATTTATAACTCAAAGTAACTAGCAGTAATAGGTCAATGTATTTGATTGGTCATGAACTAATTACAGGGACACGGCTTGAGGCCTGGAGAAGAGGTGAAGGTGCACCTAGGCCTGGCTCAGTCCTCACACTCCTGCTCCCACCTCCCGCTCCCACCCGCTGCCAGATACAGGCAGGAAAAGTGACGTCCAAGCAGAAGGAGAATTACCTTGCCCATCCCACATCATCCTGCTCTGGACTGGCAGAGGAATATCTTAGAATCCCATTCCCAACCCCTTATCCCACCACGTTAAGATGCACTGAAGTTCAAGCCACCATAAGGGTCAAAATATTTGGCATTGACCTCTGCCATGCTAACAGCTGTGCTGGGATTGCCATCTCTCAATGACATGCCCAAAGCTCCCTCCAAGGCCTGCCCTCTCTGGAGGGGCCCAGGCTTTGAAATTTTCTTTCTTCCCCATTTTCTCCTAACCAGAGGCCAGCAAGAGAAATAATGGAGGCAAGATTGGCAATTACAGAAAAGAGGAGCAAAAGGAGAGAAAGGAGGCTTCTGAGCAGAACATTTGCATGTAGAAGAGTCCTCAGATGGGGAGGATCTTTAAAGTTAATTCAACTCACGAGGAAACTGAAAACTGAAAACACACAGATGACAACAATGCTGGGTCTAGATTTCAGGGCTCTACCTCATGTAACAGTTTTGGAGTCACTGTCCACTTTGAGAATCTAGGCCCTGCTCACGGAGCCTGCTCACCCGAAAAATGCACATTTACACATAATTTCCAGGGGTCCTGTGATCATCTCTGGGACAATGTTTCCCCAACTTACCTAATGATAAGAAAAACCAGGACACTGTTTACAATTCAGATTACCAGGCTCTCTTCCTAAAGTTCTGATTCAATAGATCAGGAGGAATGTTGTGTTCTTTTTTATTTTTAAACAAACCCTACAGGTGATTCTTAACTTTAGGCAAGCTTGAGAAACACTGCTCAGCAGCAGCAGGTCCCTAAACCAGTTGTGCATTAGAACCACTTAAGGAGCTTAGCAAAAAATATGGCTTCCTAAGCCTCATACCCAGATCTACTGAATCAAATTCTCATGGTGGGATATATGTGATGGGATGTGATGCTGATGCCCAAGCAGGTTCAGGGAACACAACTTTAGTGGTCCCTGAACCACAGATTAACCCATATCTGACTCCATCCAGGTCACCTCATTGGTAGTTTGGCCTGGCCAGGGTCCCAATGGCTGTGATGGGAAACAAATCACTAACTGCTTGATGTACCACCAGCATGGAGCAAAGTTCTTCCTGAACTGAAAGTCTGTTTCCTTGAAGTGAACTTGTAAAATATGAACTTCGTGAAGGCAGGGATAGTTATCTGCTCTGCTCACTGCGGTATTCTCAGTATCTAAAGCAGCAACTGGCACATAGAAGGTTCAATAAATATTGAGTAAATCAGTGGATGCATTAACTAATACATGAATTAGAATAACTGAAATCCCTTAAACTAAGTTATGACTGTCAGACAGATGTGTGAATCTATAGACTTGTTTCTATCACCAAAAAGCCCTCTAACAAAAATCTTGTAACTTGAATAACCAATATGAAAATCACTACTATTTCAGTTATATTATCAGTGTCAGCATTGACCAAGTTCTATGTAGCTGGCATGATCTTTGATGCTTTCCATATATTATCCCATTTAATCCTTAAAATAATCATATGAAATCAATATAATTATCTTCATTTTGGTGTAACTGAGGCTTGGAAATTTATTTGACCAAGATCATTCAGCAAATAAGTAAAAGAACTTAGATGTGAACCTAAGTCTCTAAAATCCATGCTTTTAGCCATGTAGCCATTTTTATGTGGAAGACGGCCCATTGTGGAATAGCAATGATATCCCAAATTAAATTAGTAATATTAAATCCACCTAGATGGTTGCTGTCATTCTAAAGGCTTTTGGTACAGCTTCAAAGATACAGGAACATTTAAAGAAACCTAGGAGGAATGCTGAGCCTTGTCAGTAAGTAATACATTTATCGAGCACCTGTTTTGTGAAAGGGATCCTTGAGATTACAATCTAGTCAGGGTGATAAGACATAAGCAAGTGAAAATTTAAACACAAGATATATCCAAAGTAAGCCCATAGTGATTGCCAGACGGGTGACCCAGAAGCCCAGTACAGGGAGTAAGCTCTGCTGGGAGGGTAGAAGAAGGGTTTCCTGGAGGATGTAGGTTAAGCTTGGACTTGAAGGATCATAAAATGTAGAAATAATAAGAAGGGCATTCCATAACAAGGAATGATGGGAGCTGGAGCAGAAAAGTCAGTTTGAAGATAATAAGCAATATTTTATTTATATTATTTGTTATTATATCATTAATATAATTATATATGTCCACTGTAGAGAAAAATAGAAAATATGATTAAAAACTATAAGCATCCATGAGCCACCCACCCAGATATTCCTTTTGGTGTATATTCTTTCAGGATTTATTCTAAGCATTTTTGTTGTGTATTTATTTAGACCTATGGATAGCTGTCTACATGTATTTAATTTTGTATTTACAGATTTATACATGCATATATGTAGCCCCATATATGTGCATATTTATATATGTACTTTTATAAAATACTAATAGTGCTTGTGAGAAGGCTCTCAAAAAGGTGCAAAAAAACCTTTCACACTCCAGGCACAAAATCACCACCTTTCCTTTGTCACCCCCAATTCCGCACCCAGTATACACACTAAGAATGATGGTGCAGACTATTTAATGACACAAAATAACATTATAACATGTTGAAAAAAAAAGAGCAGTTATAGTAGATTCCACATGATCCCACACACATACTTAAAAATAATCATCCATGTCTATGTGTGTATTATAATATGCAGAGAACAAAGACCGGGATGAAAACCTCAAAAAGTTAACTGGGGAGTGGAAACTTGGGTGATATTTTCTTCTCTATGCTTTTATGATATTCCAAATAGTCTCTAGTAAACGTGCGTTATTTTGTAATCTGAAAAGGCAATGCAATATGAAAACACACAAACAAATTCAAAACTGCTCAAGATGCATCCTCGGGTTTTTGAATAGCTAAAATTGAATTAGCATTAACTAGAAGACAGAGAAAGCAAAGCTCTTGTGTTGGCCAAGCCCTGACTGACTTCAAGGCTCTGATTGGAATTTTGGCCTTCTGCGTCTGCCTTTGAGGCATCCAGCGGGTGAGTAGGGTGTAGGACAGCAATAGGACAGCAAGGACGGCCTGCATAGGTGTGAAGGGGGAGGGGTCGCCTCCCTGGACCCCGCCCAGCCACCCCCAGCGCTGCTCTAGCCGCCACCATGTTACCGCTGCCTCCCACCGGCAAAGCGCCCGCGGACTAAGACTCTAAGACTGCGAGGCCGCGGGCTGCACAGGAGCGTCCAAAATCTCCCCCCGCCTGCAACGCCTGCCCTGGCGCCCTGGCCCGGGCTATGGCTCCCTTTGCGGCGCCTCCACGGGAGCCGGCCAGGCTGTGGGCACCGAGGGCAAGCGGGCAAAGTCCCCCGCTGCCCACCGCCGCCGCCGCCGAGAAGGAGCTTTGTCATGCCCGGCGCCGAGCAGCTATTCGCCAAGTTTCACCTTCGGTGACACAACTTTTCCGTGTTTCTTTTTTAGGCAGCTGCCACATCACGAGGATAATGAGCACACTAAGGTTTGTAATAAACCCGCCTGCCAGATTCGCGGTGACTGAGGGACGCTGGTTGACCAGACCGTTCAGCGCGATCGTCCGGTTCCCAGCTAGTCAGAAAACAAATGCTCCCTGGAATGAGAGCATCTAGGAGCACCCTGCCCTGTTTCCAGAGAATGGCTCGCATCGTTCCCAGAGCTCCAAAAACCCCTCGCAAATTCAAGAGCTCTCGGAAGACTTAATGTTCAATAACCAATCCCCAAGGGGAGAGGCAAGCATACACATAGAGAATCAAAGCCAAAATAAGCAGGTCAATTCCAATACTTTCAAAGTCATGGTTGAAAGAAGATTCTGAAAATATCTACGGGCATATTCAAGAACTGCACTCAGCCTGCCTTCTTTAGGTTGTTTACTTCTACTTTTAACAGCAAGATAAATATTTTAAGAACTCTAGCTGTTTACTAACCCTCAGTTTCAGAGCAGTACAAATGCTACCTACATTATTTGAAGACAGTTTTGAGAACTGGGTTTCGTGTTTGTTATTAAACTTACCTATAGCTATGCAATAGACCCGTCACTGTTAATTACAGCTGTTAAACATAGATTCTGCAGCATAGAGAAACACTAAATGATTCCCAACTTTGAGAACTATAATTAATATGCTCGTTCAAGGCGTGTGTCTCTGTTAACAAGATATATTTTTGGAAATATTATCTAACTGAAGGCAGCATAAATAGTATAAAAAATAAAGCTCACATTTTTTTATTTTCCCATTTAAAATGAGTTATATAACTAGTGAAAAGCTTCTTCCATGGAGCTACACTTTGGGCAGGGGGCATTTCTTTCACTTCAGTTAATATGGATATCAAAGGAGGAAAACCCAGAAATGAGAATCCTCCAATGAGCCCAGCACACTCTTCAGTTAATAAAAGCCACTGACATCTGTTGACAAGAAAGGGAGGGAGGACAAAGGGAGAGAGGGAGCGAGGAAGGGAGAACGGTAGGGTTGAGAGAAAGGCAGAGCAGAGAAGGGAAATGAGACATATGATTCTGATGAGAGACAGACTAAAAGCATATGCCACGTAATGAAAAATAAAATGAACAAGTGGTTTTTACTCAACAGTGAATTAAGAGGAAGTGTAATCTTGAAAACACTGGTGAAACAAGCTTTCAGATACAGTTCTGGAAAACAGTACCATTATTTTCAAACTGACAAACGATTAAATCATGAAGGCTGCAATCACCTAGCCAATGTCCTGTAGTGATGGTTCAAGAGAATGGCCAAGTGAGGTGAGATGCACATTGGAAAATGAAAAGCCAAAATGTCCAAGGCCAAAGGGGAAAAGAAAGGGCACTCTGATAGCATGGGGTTTCTTTCATCTCTGTATGCCAAAGTTGAGCACAATGCCTGGTATAGAAAAGCCACTCAAGAAATGTTTAGAGATTTGTTCAGCTGAGCAAAGACAATAGCCCTGGAGCAACCATGCATTTGTATAGACGCATTCTTCCTAATTATGTCCATTTTAGTGAATGAAAGTAATTTTTTACTTTGTGCAAACCTGGATTAAAAAAGAATCAACTGTGCTGCCTAGGGAGGCAGTATAACGTAGTAGTTAGTGGTTAGGAGGTAGACCTGGAATAAATCAAATCTGGCTCAAATCCTCACTCCACCCATCTTGCTGGCTGAATGACCTCAGGATAGCCCTAGTCTCTGAGACTCAGTTTCCTCATCTGCCAAATGGGAATACTATGGATATCTACCCTCCATAAATTGTTACAAAGATTTCATGAGATGTTTCATGTCAAATCCCTGCCATATAGTCAGTGCTTAGAAAATACTATTATTTTTAGGACCCCAACCAAAATCACTTCCCCAACTTATGTAGGTGTTAGAAAGTCAACCATTGATGATTAATTCCTTCGAGTGAAAGCCCTGCGTCCAGCAATACTTGGGTAAAATATAAATATCCCCAGGTATCTATCGATTAAGCCACCAAGAGGCTCTGACAAAGCCTTTCTCTATCATACTGCCTTCCGATATGACAACAAAACAGGAAGTGAGCAAAGCATAGGACCAATGAGTTTTGGTAGGTGCCCTGCACTTGCATTTGACAATCATGTATTGATAACTATGGGGCCAAGTACTGTGCTAGTAATTTGCAAACCATTAGCTGTGTGACCTCATACAAGCTACACAATCTCCATGAACTTAAATTTTCTCATCTCTAAAGTCCGTATGCATTAATAGCTACTGTACTTTATTTGGCTATCAAGAGGATTAACTAAGATATATGTAAAAAATAACATCTGCATAGTAAATAGTAAATGCTCAATAATTTAGAAGCTTACAATAATAATGACATCGGTGTTCATTATTGTTACCATTATTAAATGATGAATAAAACATACCACTGCTTAAAGTGATTACCTACCTTGCCCAGGTCATTCAACAACTACTCCTAAATAGCCCAACCAGGTATAAGACCCTATTGAGTGTCCTAGTGTGGGGCAGGGTGGAGGTCTTCCAAGAAACCAGAGGACAACACAAAAAGAATGGATAACAACAAGGGAAGGAAGCGTGCTGGAAGGGGAGGTAGCTAGGTGTGTTAAAAACCAAAGAGTACATACAGGCAAAACTAATAGATGATGATAGAAATCAAAATAGTAGTTGCTTTTGAGGGGAGAATGACTAGAAAGGGGCATGAAAGAACTTCCTGGGGTGACAAAAATATTCTATGTCTTGACTTTGGTGTTGATTACATGGGTGTAAACATTTGTAAAAAATCATCAAGATGCACACTTAAGATTTGTGCATGTTACTGTGGGTAATCTTCAATTAGAAAAAAAGGAAATCGGGTTTGTACTATTTTTAAAAATTTAACTTTTTTCTAATTCAGTCTCTGACCAGGCCTGCCTTTAACCAGAAGAATATTTTTTCTTCCCAGGCCCTATATACAGGATCGAGAAAGAAGGGCAGACATGTACAACTAGGAATTCCTTTGGGCCAAATAGTGATTGTCTACACCAAATCTGATGACTCCGGAGGCAAGCCAAGCAAGCCACTTAGCTCAGGTCAGCCCTACTATACTCCCTAGAATGTCAACCACAACTGCACACCAACAGAAGCCAAGAGTGCTGCCAGATTTAAAAGAATCAGCAAGGACACTTACACCCCTCTGCCCTTTGCCCATAAGGGAAGGTCATTAGCCAGTGACACTAATATTATTTCCATTTACAAATCAATGCTAAAAGTAATTTCAAAGGGCTGAGACAAGAGTAAGCCATGAGAACTGCTTTACAGCAATCTCAACATACAGTAATTGTAATTTAGGCTTAATGCTTATTACAATCCAGATTCCATAATAAAATAGTCTTTCATGTTTCCATTGTGCCCCAAGAATCAAGAATTTATCTCTTTTCTAATATAAAACCTCTATTTTCAGAGTTAGTACCCTGGAAAACACTGCTTTAGAGGAAAAAAATGGCCATCCAATTCAAGAAGAAATTGGACCTGAGGGCTGGAGTGGTGGTCATAACAACTACTATATGTTGTTTCACTTTCTTTAGGACATTAGTGCATTTACTTGGAAATCCACACCCCCTAGGAAATGTTTCAAGGTATGACATTCAACGAAGTGATAAAATGTCAAGTTAAAAAAGTCAGAAATAAGATTCGACTGAGTTTGTAGAACTGATATATCACAAATAGATAACCTACATTTCAAGCTGATGAAGGCTGACTAAGATGAACCATGTTACACAGAACAACAAGCCTGGAATCCACTCCTCAGCCTATGCTGATAAATCTCAGTGATGATGTGTCTTCCAGGTAAGGAAACATAAATTGGTAACTGCAGAAAATGAGTTATGCAGACGTGTGTACTCTGTACTAATTGCTAAAGCCATATTATGTGCCTAATCTTCACATTTGAAAAATAACGTAAGCTGGCAAGGTAATAGACATACAGGATCCCCTCCACCCACTGTACTTTAATTCATGTGTTTTTTTTCCTTGAACTGTTTAATCTTGGCAATTATTTTCCATTCCTTTCAAATTTCTCAACTCCAAAAATATAAGTCATAATGAAGCAGACACTAGAAAGCCTTTTTATTGGATAAATTTGAAGAGCTGCAACACATTCTGGTTGCTCTGTGTTGATTGTAATTCCCAGAATGAGGAGTTGATTTGGACATAAAACAGCACAGCTGCAAAGAGACCTGGAACGCTAACAGTTTCATCTTCTTACTCACTGCCTCACAAATTGGCCCTCTGGCTTATCACCTAAACCCTGATTCCAGTTCTCTCCCCAGTCCTAACCCTGTCCTCGAGGCCACCATACATCTTCCTGCTGCGGACATGGACCTCAACTCTTTCCTTTACCACACAGCTCACTTTCTGCTTCTCACCCAGGCCCCAATCCAACATCCATTCCCACTCCAACCTCACCCACATCTCCAGCCCTAGGATGCATTCTAACTCCTTTTAATGATTTGCACTGTACTCAAAAGCATCATAGAGGAAGGAGTACTAAGTTAGGGAAAAGATACAGTACTCCTAAGCCGTGCCTCAACTTCCTCTAGCGTCAGCCTCTATCAATAAAGACACTACATGCCACTATAAATAATAATGAAGAGGATTTGGGGAAATTGTGAGTCCATCTTCTGCATCTATCCCCATGAACAGACTAACATTTCTGATTAGAGATCTCCCTGGCCACGCCTCCTCACCAAGGCTATGATCACCACCCTCAGCATAGAAGAGACTATGTGGTTTGAGACACTGTACATAAAACCATGGGTCCATGATGACAAAGTGAAGAAACAAGTTCCTGCATGAGTAATGGATTATGATTGTTACTTTTTAATAAGAGGTCACCAACATCACACATTCTTGTCAGTAAAATACCTCTAAACACCTGCTTTGCCTGGCTCAAGCCTGAGAAAGACACTTGACAGAATCTATTACAGTAAACCACCAAGACCAAGATGATCTTTTGGGAGGCATTCAGGAATCAAGCCTTGATTTGCTGGCTGTCTGACCACAGTGCCCTGTCCTTCTTAGGTAGGGTAAAGTAGAGAGATTATTGGAAAAGGGTGAGAAGTGAACAAAAAAGGAGCTGTGGCCATAAATGCATGTGGGTACCACAATTCATTACAGCAACAGCTGTGCAAGTGGCTGGCTTCTTGGACTATGCATGGAATTGTCCTCTATCATCCAGCAGCCAGCATGAGCCCAGCCTGACACTAGTGCTGCCTCGCCAAGAGAACCCACAGCCCACCTGCCCTTGAAACTTGCCTCGATATGGTGGCTCTAAGGCTCTAAGGCACAAGGAAAAGTACACTCAAGTCCAAATATGTAGCTACAAATCAAACAATCATTTTGAAATCAAGAATTGGCTAGCACTTTTACTTAATTCAAAAAAGATTTAGTTTTATCTGTAGCAGGCTACAAGTTTTCTGATGCCTCAGGAACACAGTTGCAGTAAACCGGACACAGCCTTAACTGAGTGCTTTTCCAACAGAGGACTGCTGAAAAGATCTTATGTGACGAAGTAGAGAAGAGTTAGTCAAAGCGAAGCAAGTATCTGCTTGAACAAACAAATGTTATGTTTTCTTCTTCTCTGAAATGGAAATAGATCCTCTGTTTCAAGAGCTGCATGACCCAAACTATATGCACATCTGTCAATCTTAAAATTTATGCAAAGCATAAATATAATACATAAAAGGTAACTAGGTGTACAAGAGGCCTTTTTGATAGTTTCAAACAGAATTAAAATTCCCATGCCCCTCCCAGAGAGAACAGCCTACCTTGTCTGGCTACATTATTGAAAAGGTTATCAAAAAGATCAGTGTCCATCACTGGTCTTAACCTCAATGAACTGAAGAAAATGTCATTTAGAAAGACCATCAGCAATATATATGCTCTTAAAGCCGTATTTCATTCAGCAGCACAAAATAACTTACTGATTACCTACTACTTGTGCTTTACAAACTCTAGAAACACTGTACTCTATAGTAATCTTCTATGCAGTCATGATAGGCTGTGGGCATGAGCCCCAACTCATGGGGTGGGAGGCTGAATTTAAACAAGTGGTAGGCTCTGAAAACAGATTATGAAATTCATTCAAACTGTTTCTAAATTATTTGACTTGATTCAATCATTTGTCACATCATTATTCAAAATTAAATGTGTGTATATTCAAAGTGTCTATTCATGTTTGATCCTATATCTTGCTATGTTACAAATGATATGATAATGAATTCCTTAGCTTAAAATATTCAAAGATGACCTATATATAGGGAATGTGTAAATAATAAAACCTCTTCATAAATATGGTCAATATCAATAAACTTTATTGGCCAAGAAGATTAGTAGACCTGGTATCTTTCATTTTTAACATAAAAACTAGTCTTTAAAATTTAGTCATACAAGACTTTTCACATACTTAAAAGGAGAAAATACTAATGACTACTATGTATTCACTATTTTGAATTATTAAATTTAACAACCAACAGAGAGGCTGAAATGGCAATCTTGCTCTTAGCAGCCATAAGCTCCCCATCTCTTCAGGAAAGTAAACTCCCTTCTTAAAAGTTGCCTTATAAAATTACTCTAATTTATTCTAATTACAACCATAATTCCAAGTGCTAATTACCCAATTCCTACAGAGAGGTATGCGGTTTCAACTGTGGTAAGTGAGTCAACATAAGAAAATGTTATGACATACGCCTAGTAAAAATGTTCATTCTTGACTTATAGAAAGCTGTCCTGTTTCCAGATGTGTTAATCCATCTTGGGTAATTGCGAATTATATTCCTAAAACAGCAACTCCTTTTCTATGAATGAATTTGGTTTCAGGGTCCCGGAGGTACCTGGAAATAAACCTTAGGTTACCACCTGATGGAAATGAGGAACCGAAGTTCCAGAAACAAACTTGATATACTCAATATACTCCCAGGTTCAAAAAGGGAATAAATTCCCTAGATCAATTTGGTGCTACAATCTTCTATTGCATTTACCTCTCTGGGCCCTCAGTGGAAATCAAAACCTTTTAACAATCCTGAAGTCATGTTCCTTTATTGTATGAATGAATGTTTGAGACTCTTCACAATTAGGACAGCCCTGGAAACATATAATAGCAGTTCTACTTTCCAAAGTTACTCTTTCAGGTGGGATTGAATTCTAGCCTTGAGCCAGGCCCATGGCAACACCGACGTGTAGGACAACAGATCTAACCCCCACAAACTTTCCAAGCCTTTCCTAACCCCTTTGCCTAGTTGGAAAAGAAACAGCTCCATTTAGAAATAAGGATAAAGGCCCTGAGCTGAAGACTTTGACAACTTTCCGCGGGGGAGGGCTGGCGTTGCCCTAGAATCTCCTGGGAAAGAGAGCTCTGAGAGACGGGGAGAGGCGAGAAGGGGGAGACCAGAGAAAGGAATAGGGAAAGGAGTGGGAGGAAAGGGGGCCCCGAGGGCTCAGGGAGGCCCCCATGAATGAAAGCTGGGTCTAACCCCGGTACAGCCCCACTTCTACAGTGTGGACTGGGTATGAGTCACTGCGATTTAGCGTGTGTGGGGCTCCCAGGGCTAGTCCAGCCCAATCCAGCTTCTCTGCTCTGTGGCCATTCCGGACACTTGCACCTAAGACACCTGCAGTTCCCCATTGTACTTCCACACCCCCTTTCTGCGCCTCTCTCAGCACCCCTGTCTCCAAGGCTGCTGTCTCCAGTTCGCATTTGGGAGCTAATCCCAGTCCTCAGAAAAGCAACGGTTGGTACTGGAGAGGGGCGGGGGACGCCCCTTCCTTCGCCTGAGTTCTCTTCAGCCTGATCCCCTCTCTGCTGCGCCTCCCCAACCCGCCGGTGGGAGGCCCCAGCCCGACACGCGCACTCCGGGGGACCAGTGGTCGGGCGCCCCGGGCCAGATGGCTGAACCCCTGCAAGTGGAGGAAGGGGACTTCCCCCTCCCGCGGAGGCCCACTCCCGCTGGACACTAGTGGCAAGGGGACAACAGCCTTTGTTCTCCCGGGGTTTGGCGAGGCTTCGCTGCTGAGGCGCAGCGCGGGCGGCGCCGGGGCACTGGGATTGCTCACTTTTGCACGCGGCTTATCCAGGGGTACAAGCTCCTGCCTTCCCCGAGGGGTGGGGTGGCTAGGGAGTTTGGGTTTAGGGGGTGTGAGTGGGAAAGGAGCCTGGGGGGAGGGGTTCTGCGTGTCGGCCAGGCTCTTTGTTTGCATTGGGGGCGGGGAGAGGGGGTTGAAGGTGGGTTTGAGCTTGGGTTCTGAGAGCAGGGCAGATTCCTGAGTATGTCACCATGTTGCACCCGCGCAGCACACATATGCACACTCGCGCACACGCACACACATGCACTCGTACAGACAGGCTGCCGGCCGGTAGCAGACAGCGCGGTTCCCGGCGCTCCGGGCTGCAGCAGCTTCGTCTGCCTGCAGCGCCACCACCGTGCGTCCTGAGGGGGAGTGGAGGAGGCTGGAGGCACTCGAGGGGCGACAGTTCCGCGAGGAAGGAGGGAAAGTGGTACAAAGCCAGACTCCCACCCCAGCGGCCCTGGCCCCCCTTTTGTGGCCCGGGGTCGCAGAGGTCACGGGCAGCTTAGGCTCCGGGAGAGAGGCAGGGAGCCGCCGGAGGGCGGCGCGCACGCGAGGGGGCGAGGGAAAACAAGGGAAGGGAAGCAGGCGGACTCGGCTGGCGGGCTTACCCTTAGAAGCATCTTTCTCCTCTTTGGGCTTGGTCACCTTTCCACTCATAGATCCCAGCTTGCTTGACAAGGTTCGCCCAGAAGACGGAAGTCCTCGCCGAGCGGGCCGGACTGGGGAGAGTGCTTAGGGCGGCAAGTCGAGACCGCAAGCTCCCCTCGGTGTGGCTTGGGGCGGAATCCGCTTTTCCCCACCGCTGCCGCTGCCGCCGCTGCCTACGAGAGAGTGGGGAGGAAAAGAGAGGGGTGAAGGAGGAGCCGCCGCCGTCGCCGCCGCCGCGAGCCCAAGCGGCCGGCAGCGGGAGGAGCCGCTCGCCGCGCTCAAGAAGTGAAGAGACAAAGCGGCGCGGCGCTTCCTCCGCGCCCCGCGCCCGCCGCTCCCAGGGCGGCCGAGAGGCGCGGCCGGGACTCCCCGGCTTTGCCGCGGGCCTCCCCGGGCTCCGCGCGGGCCGCTCGCCGGGAGTTGCCTGGGTGGGCTGCCCGCGTCCTGGCGGGCTGCTTTCGCCCGCCTCTCCCAATCCGCTGCGAGCCGCCAACTCAATCAAAATAAAACCCCGAGGAAGGTTTAAAAAAAAATCATAACAAAGATGAAAATATTCACTTAAAAATAACGAGCCTCCCCGAAAGGGAAATGTTTGAACATGTGATGAGCAACGTGTGAGCCTGTTACACCGCAGAGCCGCACAGCTTCTAGCCCGCGGGGAATCGGAGGGGAGGGTCGCCCCTTTCTTTCTGTTTAATCCATTTTGGGGTTCCTATTATTTTGCCAAAAAGGGGACCGGAGTTGCCCGCCCGCGGAGGAGCGGGAACCGATGGCCCTTACCTGCTCTCTCTCTCTCCCTACACCCACACCCCCTCGGAGCTCGCCCGCTCCCTCGCTCGCGCTCTTCTTCCAAAGAACTCTCAGGTCCCAGAGAGCCGCGAATCAACACCGCGGCGCATTCTATATAAACGGCAAGGTGTGGGCACGCGGGGGTTGGGGGCTGGCGAAGGCGGGGCCCCACAAAGCCGCCTGCCTGCTGTAGTAAAAGGAGAGCTCGGCAGGGGCGCGCCGACGTCAGCCGCCGGTTGGCAAAACCCCGGCGAGCCCCGCGGACTGCGGGCAAGCGTGTTGGCCCGGAGTCCCCGGCCGCTCCGGGACAGGCAGGGCCCGGGGGCGCCACTGGAATGGGCTTGCCCTGTCGGCCGGCCGTGGAAATCAAAGCCGGGCGCCCCTCTCCTCCCCGCCCCGCTACTCCCTCTGCTTCCAGCGTTTGCCTTCTCGGCTGGGCTGTCCGGGCCCGCGCTGGTTGCCACCTACACTTTGGGACTCCGCTGTTGGCAACTGTCTGTACCGAGTGGTGGAATCTCTGTCCGGGAGTCGCTGACTCTTCGCCTCTGGCCAGCTGCCCGAGTTGAGACAGCCGGGCTCTCGGGCTCTCGGGGAGGAGAGAAGGGCGCTCTGGGATCTGGATGTCACTAGGGCAGAGAGTGTAACTGACCGTGGCGGGTGCCACCTCCCACCCCCACCCTCACCCACAGGCCCCTCCTCCTAGGGCTGGTCGCTCTGGTTGGCAAACTGGATGCAAAGAGTGCCCACCGCCCAGGATGGCCAACCCCAAGCAAACGGGGTGAGTTGGGATTGGGGGCAAATGCTGAAGAGGAATAAGTAGGATCGACATGTCTCCTGCGGCATCTATGTGACAAAACCCAGGGAAGGACCCTGAAGATTAGAACTAGAAGGAAAACTGCTCAGAAATTGTTTTACAAGAGGAAAATGGGGAAGAAGAAAGAGTCCAAAAGAAGAGAAAGGGAGGAACAGGGTCGTGAAGAATTAGCCCCTGGGGCGTCCTGGGAAACTCTTTCCGCGATGACCTTTTCTGGGCATGCAGATCCCCAGAAGCCCGGCGCTCTGTTGAGGGACTGAGGTGGCCGCTAGCAGGACTTGGTCCTCAGAGCCATCCATTAATCAGTCTTTAGGCTTCAGCCCGGCCATGGAGACACGGTAGCGACTCCTATGCAGAAAATCCGTTTCCCCGTCCCACTTAGCCCCACCCGCTTCTTAATTCGGTTTTGTTAATGGCATTAAACCAGGCGAAGAAATCATATAGATGGATTAGTCCTATTGAATCCCAAGCGGTAACTCAATTACAAGAGCCTGCTGTGGCTTTCAAGACCAGGAGTGTGGGCTGCCCCTGCTGCCAGCCCGGGTCTAAAGGTCGGCAACCCTTTAAACTCAATTTGCAGCCTCGGTCCTCAGTCCGGGAGGAACAAGAGGCCTATTTTTCTTGTAAATAATATCTAATAATCTGGAGCTTGATGACACAATGTGATTATCCAACCCAAGGTTAGACCATTAATTAATATCAATGGTCTGGGAAGGAAGGAATTTCTCTTCAAATGACCGGAACTCAGAAGGAGTGGAGATTTGGATGAGTTTAGAGGAAAGGGCAGGGGAAGGGGGTAAAGAGTTCTTAAATAATTTACACCCCATAACAGTTGCCATCCATTTAGCACCTACCCTGTGCCAAGCAGCAGGCTAAATACTTTACATCATTATCCTATTTAATCTTCACAAAAGCCTTAAGTAAGTGTTGATACTGTTGTTATTTCCATTTTACAAATGAGGAAAATAAAGCTCAGAGAGGTTAAGTAACTTTCCTGGAGGCCACACAGCTGGTAAGTGGTGGAACCTGAATAACAAACTAGGGGAGCCAGGATAGGAAACAGGTGGGTCTGTCTCTAAAACCAGTGTTCTATTATACCACATGATCTCTCAACATTCCTATCAGCCTCTTAAAGAGGAGGGAGGCACATTTTCACTGGACCTGTCTACAAATCCCAAACTCTTAAGTCTTTTCAAACTCTGCAACTCAGCATTCAATCAAACATGCATGTGTGCACACACACTCACACACACACACATATGCACACACACATAAAATTAGCTTTGTCCACATCCCCCCAGTGAACAACAATAACTTATTTTGGGAAAAGGGTCATTCTCTGTCTTGGGAGATCTTAAGCATGGTATCTATGTGCATACTGGGTGTCTCAGCTTTCCTGCCACATAAAGATTTTCAAGAAAATTTTCTGCACAGACAAGATGTGCCCTGGCTACTCCTCAAGCCCTATGTGATCAATGGTACTTCCAGCAAGGGTAACTTCCAGCTGGAAGCCAGATATCACCCTGTTCCTTAAAGGACACTAATAGTCAACATATAGCTAAACCTAGGTTAGTTAATACAATTGAAGTGAGTCAAGGGGATGTCTGCTTGGGAGTATTAGCAGGGTCTGTCTGTCCATGAACACAAACAAGTAAAAAGAGTGTGTTTCTTCACTGTAAACCACCTCGCAAAAAAAATAATCAGAAGATAAGGGAAATAGACACCTCATGCAAGAACAATTTAGTGTTTTGTGTCCATATGAGGACAAATCACTGACATCGTTAGGGCATTCATGCTAGAGACCTAAGATAATGAATATTCAGGAGCAGGGACAAGCAATCTCACCTAAACAAAGCTTCTGAAGACCCTGCTAGGAAGGTCACTGGCAGCCTGTTTTGTGAAATGAATGGGGGCCTTCCCCTCTTCAAAGCCCCATGAGATGTTTGACATGAACAAAGCATTGTTGATACTGGCTCAGAAAAAGGAGTGCCCCAGTGTCCATCCCCCAAGCTACTTGGTAATGCAGAATGGTCAGCTGGAAGAGGATCTGACATCCGTGGGAGGGTGGTCAGGGAGGACTGTTCCCCACCACCAAAGAAACTCGGTCTTGAAGCATCTCAACAAAACCCTGGTTTAGCTTATAGCACTTCCTTTCCCACCTAGATCCATTCCCCCCATTCCACTGAGGTGGAAGTACCCTGTTTTCGGTGTAGCAAGTTGCATTCTCTGGTCACTTCACTTCTCTCTGCCTTGTTACTATGGTAAAATGTGTCCCATCCTATCTCTGCTGCTCCTATGAGAAATAATTCCATGGACTGACAGAATACAGTGCTGAAGGGTCATGCTATGTATTAATTTAGTCCTGGAATTAAAGCAATATTCTAAAAGAAAATGTTGCACGGCCACTCCTCTAAAGAGAGCTGGGCTGTTTTCTGGAGTAAGGGGCAGAGGTGTGGGTCTTTGGCAGTAAAGCGGAAAAGGTCCTGAGAGTCTCACCCTGTTGTCCCTCTCATCTCCCTATTGTCAGTTTCCTGCTAGCCCCAAATGCCTCAAGATACCAGCCTCTGAATTCCAGGTTTGCTCATACCCCAGCAACTCTAAGCAATGTTTCTGGGTAAGAGGCCATGTGGTTCCATTGTCTGTGTGGAGGGTAAGATTGGGGTGAGCAGGGGCACAGAGGACACATACACTAAGGGCTTTTTCTGGCAATTTTCGACTACCTGAGTGTAGAGATGTTGTCTTGGGACACCACCAAATTTGATGTTTTAGTGACAAGACAGCTTCCCACTGGACAAAACACATATTTCATTTGTGAAAACATTTCACAGCAGAAAGCTGGTTCAAGCTACACTTCCAGTCAGGGTACTTGAGATAAAGGAAGGCTCTGGGAGCTGGAAGTTGCTTTAATTTTTAAGCTTACGTCTCAGCAATTGGAACTTTCAGATCAAAATGCTAGAGCTTTAAAAGGTATTCATTTCTGATTCAAACCTTGCGGTGTCTATGTACATCATTTTTAAGGTTTCTTTCTATCTGAATCTCAGGTTGAGTTGGTGGATTTCTGTAACATACAGCTGGGAAAGATAATATCCAAAGATAGCCATCATGGCAGTTTTTAAACATGGCCATTGAGAGGTGGGCACTATGTCCTCTCCCCCTTGATCCTGACTGGCCTTGTAACTGCTTCAGCTTATAGAGTATGATAGAAGTGATACTCTGTTACTTTTAGGCTTGGTTAGAAAAGGCCACACAGCTTCTTCCTAGCCCTCTTAGGGCATTTGCTCTTGGGAAAACCAGCCACCACGTATGAAATTTGCACACTCTGAGACCACCATACTAGAGAGTTCACATCTAGGCTCTCCAGTAGAAAGTGCTAGCTCAGCTCCAAGACAACAGCCAGCATTGTTTGCCAGCCAAGGGAGAGACCTATCTTGGATGGCCAGCCCAATCAAACCACCAGATGACTGCAGCCCCAGCTGACATCTGACTGCAACCTCCATGAGAGACCCCCTCAGTGAAGTACTACTCCGTGGACCCCCCTCTTACATTCATGGCCCATAAAATTGTGAGCAAAATGAAATGTTTTTAATTTTAACTTGGTTTTAGCTGCTAAGTTTTGTGACAATATGCTATGTAGCAATAGTAACTAGAATAGTGACCCAAAAGTTCTCCTAATCCTGTATATATATGCCACTTCACCCTTCAGAGTGAATGTCTATTTCCCTTCCCCCTGAATCCAGGCTGGCCTTGTGATTTGCTTTTGCCAATAGAATGTGGCCAAAGTGATGTTGTGTCAGTTCCGGGCCTAGCCTTTAAGAACCTTGGCAACTCCACTTTCCGTCTAGGGGAAGCCAGCAACCATGTCAAAAGTCAGATACCCCGAGACCCATGTTGTGACGAAGCCCAAGCTGACCATATGAAGAAGCCATGTGAAGGAGAACTGAGGAACCCAACTAACAGCAAGAACCAAGGCTCCAGACATATGACACCAGATAAGCCCATCTCAGCCAGCTCCCAGCCATTCAGGTTGCAAGGCTCCAGATTTCACAGAGCAGAAAAGAGCCACCCTGCTCCACTCTGTCCAAATTCCTGACCCACAAAGTTGTGAGCAAACTGCTTGTTGTTTTAAGCCACTTGCTTTTGAGGTGCTTTGTTAAACAGCAATAAATAACTGGAATGAGAATTCTAGAATCACTTTTGGACCAAGTCTGTTCTGTTCCCTAAGTTTGTCTGCTACAGACCAGAATGGGTTTTTGGAGTGAGGGAAGGTTATAAGATAGAAACATGTCAATGATTCATCTGACAACAGTTTAACACTAAGACCTTTCCAGTGTACACCCAGCAGATACGTGATTTTCTGCTTCCTGTAAAATTGAACATTTGGACCATTATAATGTGATGCTGGGATGCCCGTCAGAAACAAACATCTTTAAACGTTTTGTCACTTTCTTCTCCAGTGAAAGAGCAAGCAATGAGCTAGCTTTTTCAAAAATTCAGTCTTACTCCCCAACAACCAATATCACCAGGCAGCATCATCTCTCCACCCAGAATCCCTATGATGTCATAGCATTCAGAAACACCTGTGTCAAAGAGGAGCGGGTAAGCAAAGTTGGCCTTTTCCTCCCAGCATGCTCCCGACTTTCTCTACATCTGAAAGAGGACCTAGTTGTTTTGTCTCCCAGGCAGTAACACACAAAAGACTTTGGCCTAGGTCAATTTCGAGAAGATTCTCAGACCTTACTCTTGCCTTCATTCTAGTAGTCATAATGACAATGGTGGAAGAAAATAGTGCAGGCAAGAAAATTTTATCTCTCAAAACGTTTCTTGAATATAGTAGTAAGCTATTAGCTCACTTGCATTTATCTGCCTGTATCTTGACTTCTCTCAATAAGATCATAAGTTCCGACATGACAAAGACTGTGTGAAACACTTCTAAGACTTACTTGTCCCATGCCCGCTATATGGTATAACATAGTGCCTGGCACATAAAAGGCACAATAAATATCCTCATCATTATAATGCCAATTATTTAGTTTACTGGGTTTCTTCAATATGCTAAATATTTACCCAGATTATGCCATTTTATACTCAAAGCGACCCTCTGACTTAGTGACTACTCTTATTTCCATTTTCCAGATGAGGAAACAAGTTCATGAAAGTGAAGCAACTTACCCAAGATCACACAGCTAGTAAGAGTTACACCCAGGACTGAGACTCGAGTAGGTCCTTCTGCTTCATCTTTCCACAATATGACACTGAATATTTTATAAATATTATAGAATAATAAGTACCTCTAAAACTTCCCAAATATAAAGTCAAGCATTAGAGTAAGTGCAGAGATCTCAGGGCTTACTGGGCTTTCACTTGTTTTCTGTCGATGCCAGACTGCCCCATCCCACCAATGTGGTAGACATGGAGGCATGCTGTCCAGCTTCCTCTTCCAGAAAAGGCTTGCTGCCCAGCTGTCAGGAGTGCAGCCGCCAGCTTTCAGCTCCCTCAGCGTCTGCCTCAGATGCAGAATTGCTTCACCTGAGGTCATGCCCTTCCTAGGTAAGCTCACATCTAGTGGCTGAGGGAAGCCTGGGCACTTTAGATCAACACAGGCACTCTGACAGACAACACTCACTCCAGAGCCCCTGCCAGGTTGGCTAAGGCTTTGTTGGTCCTGCTTCACAGTTCAACTCCTCCCTCTGCCCAACCCCACCTCCTCCCACTTCCTTTCACAGTTGTTGATTGCTAATGAATGTCTTCTAAAGCAAACTCCATCTGCTTTCAGAGATCCCAGTCTGTGATACCTTCTCTCTCTCTCTTTCCACCCCTGTTTGATTGCACAGGCTTTTGATAACAAAAGATTCTGGGAATCCTCCTCTCCCTCTGATGGTTTAAGTGATCTATACGGTGTCGCCAATTCCTTTTGCCTCTGATTTCTCTGTCTTCTTGGATAGCTGCTTAGAGCCTTCTTTAGAGTGCTGGTGATTGGGACATGGATTTATGCCTGACCACAGAACTCTGAGACCCAGCTGGTCCTATATATAACTGTTATGTTTTAGGAAAAGAGGAGTAACTTGCAGATGGTCAAGGAATAACAAGTGGGGTTTCTAATGATCAGGTACCGGCATCTATACTTTCCTTCACTTGAAACTGCTTGTAACCCACTTGGTTTGATTTTACATGACACAGAATGGCTCTGTGCCTGGCAAATGGTTGGAGTGACTCTACTCATTACACTGTTGTCATAACTGTACCAGACATAATGTAGCTAATTTTGGGCTTCTCTAAGGGACCTCACTACTCATGTACTCTTCTTAGTATCCCACTTCTGGGATTCTTTATTCTTCCCATTTTGCTTCTCCCAGTGCAGTCTCTGGTGTTATTTCCCTTTTCATGTTTTCATATCCTCTCCCATACCAGCGTCTAGCATGGCTATTCCTTATTACAGTTTTCTATTCCAGTTTATCCCATAAAGCCTTCCTCCTCCCTACATCACCCACCCTGCAAGGTAAGGATTTACTTTCTTCTGCTTTTGGGAAGAGTAACTGAGAATAGTGATAGGAGATTTGCCTCACTGCTGCTGGGGCAGACAAAGAAGAGCCCCTTTGAGGTTTCCTACTTGCTATAAAATAAAAGAAGCAATGGCATCATTTTGCTTTGCTGTAGGCTTGCACCACCAGCACTATCAAGGCAGTAAGGCTAATGACCAAAAACAGAGGAGGCAATTAACATATGGTGTTTTATATAAACTGTCATTTCATCCTTGGAACTGTTCTAAACATTAGATATTGTTGCCCTTGATTTACAAATAATGAAAAGAGCTGAGAAAGGACAATGTACCTGCTCAGGTTCCCACAGCAATTCAATAGCACTAGCAGAATCTGAATCTAGGTCTTTCTATCGCAAAAGCCTGTGTGTTTTGCACTGTAAGATGCTGACATTGTCAAGAAGGCTGCGGTTGGCATGGGCCAGAGGACTCTGGAAGAATCCATGAATAGTCAGTGATGCTCTGGCTTTGGTGTTAGTGGAGAGGACATTTCTAAGAACCACATGAAATCATGCCATTGAAAAAAGCTATGGCACTTGACCCAGGGCAGAGCAGTCCTGTCCAAGGGCTTCCTTAGCCACATCCGTAATTCTACACTGCTATTCTTTGTTCTTCCTGTTGAGGTACTGTGCTGGATTATCTGATGTCAACTTACCTACCACTTCTGGTTAAGGCTGGGAGCTAGTTTTCCCAGAAGCTCCTTCCCTGTTATAGTGAGAGTCTGCCACTGAGAGAAACTCACTGAAGACTTAGAAGGTGGGAGTGAAGCAGAAGTCACTGTTCTCAGGAGGCTGTAACAGCCAAACAGTGTGGCTTCATAGATCTCTCTATGAGCTCCCACTTCCCAGCGGCCACGTACAACTAGACCTGGTGACTTCTCAGAATTCCAGTGAGCTTTGGTTTCCTTACCTCCTTCAGTGCTTCAAGTTGAAATCATTAGAGACATTTGCCTGATCCTCCAACATGAACCTTTTGGACCTTCACTTTCCTAGTTCCTATGTTGCACAGACCTAGTTTTTAAAATATATTAAATCCCATATCATTATAATATTTCAGTGGTTGTATTTTCATGACTGTACCCAAACTGATTCAGGTACCCACCCTGAACCTCACTACTAGTTCTGTGTTATTATAAAGTGACTCCCTAGGAGTCCAGTCATATAGATACCTTTTTTCTTTTTCTCTAGAAACCACAAAAGGCTCTGGGAAGATGGTGACTTAAGCATGTGTTGTTTCCCACTCCCCATTCCAGGCTACTTGCCTCTCCTAAGTCAAATAGCCAGTGAGGCCTATGGAGACAAGCTGGATATGAGTAAGGTCCTAGAAGTTGTGGGGGGTCTCAGCAAAAAGAAGCATTGTCAGGCTTTCTCTCCTGAGTGCCAAGCAAAGCCTGGATCCAGCACTGGAGAGGTCCAGCACAAGGAGACCAGGAAATTGAGGAAACAATATCAGGCTTGCATTCCTGGTCTCCTGTGCCTTTAGGAGGCCAAGAAGGAATGAACTAAAGGAACAGATGGAGTCAGTGTTGACCTGGGGAGAGAGCAGCTTCCTCCAGGTACTTAGTTTCCCAACACTTGAGGACCAACTACCACCTAGGTATCTCCCACTCTACCATGAGCTGACCTCCGTGAGATGACAACAAAATACTCTATAACCACCTCCATGGGTCCAGCAACCAGCATCCAGAGAAAGGTCGATTAAGCAATGTATACCAACAGAAATAAACTGGCAAGAGGATAGACAAATAACTTGAAAACCAACAACAACAACGATGACAAAATAGGAGCATAAAAGGAGACTCAAGTGCAGCGTAAAAATAGACTTTCCTGAACTGCAAAAATGTGATTCTCCGAATAGACAGTTTCATAGATGAACGAAGGAGATGATGACCATGGCTGAGACCCAAAACAGTGGCCTGGATGATAGAGTAGAAGAATCACAAAATACAACATCAAAAATACCAAGACAGTGAAATCATGAGGGAATATATAAGAGTCATGTAGGTTAGATCCTGAAGAATAATAAGTCCTTCTGGAAAGAAAAAAACAGAAAGGCAGCAATTTTTTAAAAGATAATAGAAAAGAGCTTTTCTGAGCATAACAGCTGTAAAATTTAAATAAATAATTTAAAGGATGCAAAAATAACTAGAAATTAAGAAATATACTCCTAGAACACCACTGGATCAAAAGTGAAATTATGAAATATCTAGAAAGTAATTAAAAAGAACACTTTACTCCAAAACCTATGTGGCACAGAGAATGCTGTACTCATAAAAAATATATATTCTTAAATGTCTTAAGTATTAATGCAAAGATGAAAAGGTAAATGGGCTTAGAAGCTATCTTAAGATATTTGGAAAAGAACAACAAATTAAGCCAAAAGGAACTAGGAAAAGGCATTAATAATTTTAAAAAGCTGGAATTACTGAAATAGCCAAAAATTGTTCTTCGTAAAAACCAATAAAACAGACAACCCTCTTGCAAGTCTAATTAAAGAAAAATAAAATAAATATTTACAACACTTGAAATGAAAAAAGAGACATAACCACAGATAAAGAAAATTTTAAATAATTTTAAAAGATACTACATTAAACTCTACAACAGCACATTTGAAAACCTAGGGAAAAAGGATTTTTTTTAGAAATGCAATTTAACTCAACAAGAAGTAGAAAAATTGAATAGGCCAATTATCAAATAAGAGAATGAAATAATAAATAAATATCTACCACTGAAATTGTCATCATAGCAGAGAGGTTCATTTGTTTTAATTCAACTTTTTCTTATAAAACAAGTAATTTCAATGTCATTTAAACTATTTTATGCCATGAAAAAGAAGGAAAGCCCCTTAATTCTTTTTTATGAGGTCAACCTAAATTTCATCTCCAAAACTACAAAGGTAACTACAAAAAAGATATATGTAGACACTAATTTTTGGCTATTGATGCTGACATTTTGAATAAAACATTAGTAAATACACTCAAGTAATCTTTCAATAAAGTAAATTTATTACCAATTAGGTTATGGTGGATTATAGTATTGGTCCCAATTCTTCACCCCTACCTGTGTCCAGGAATATTTTTCATGGTGTGCATTTCCTTGTCTCTTAACCTTGGCATCAGCCAAGTGACTTACCGTGGTGAATAAATTGAGATGGAAGTGTGCCACTTTCTAGCCGAGGCCTTAAGGACTTTTGTGCACTTCCTCCTTCTCTCTTGTGTCTCTGCAGTCACCTTGGGAATATTCTGGCTAGCCTGTTTGCCCTGTCAGGAGGGTAAGAGTTATCTGGGGCAGAGTCACACCAGCTCCACAACCTGAAGCAAAGCAGCCCTAACAGACCAACAGAGCTACAGAGACAATCAGAGCCACTCAGCTGACCCCAGACTAGATCAGCCAGACTCCAGCTAACCTGAAGACACGTGAACAATAACAAATGATTGTTGTTTTTAAAGCCAATGAGATTTGGGATGATTTGTTTTACAGAAATTACTGACTGACATGTAGGATTAAATTTGGAAATGCAAAGGAGGTTCAATATCAGCAAATCTATCAACATAATTCATTACCTCAATAAATTAATGAGGAAAACCATATGAATGATGATATCAAGAAAGGCTTAAAAGTCAATTGATAAAATTCAGCTACATTCCTAATACATTTCTAAGTTAAATAGGATTAGAAGGAAATCTTTTTAGATAGTACAGGTTGTTTACCAAAAAGAGATGCTAAATATAATCCCAAACTGCAAAGCACTGACATATTCAACTAAAATTCAGAACAAGACAAGAATCCCTCCTATCATTATTATTCAACATTGCCTTGGACGTTCTAGCTAATAAAAAAGACCAAAAAAGAAACTAATGCAAACATCAGAAAAGATATCTATTTCTTTGTCTGCTAATGGTTTATTTGTATAGCTAGGAAACCAAAACACTCTAGTAAAATCTGTGAGACTTATTCAGAGAATTTGGTACTGTGAAGGAATACAAGATTACTATACTAAACAAATAGTACATCTCTATTCAAGCAAAGAACACCAAGAAATGGCCGGGCGTGGTGGCTCGTGCCTGTAATTCTAGAACTCTGGGAAGCCGAGGCGGGAGGATCTCCTGAGCTCAGGAGTTCGAGATCAGCCTGAGCAAGAGCGAGACCCCATCTCTACTAAAAATAAAAAGAAATAGCTAGGTATGGTGGCACATTCCTGTAGTCCCAGCTACTCAGGAGGCTGAAGCAGGAGGATCGCTTGAGCCCAGGAGTTTGAGGTTGCTGTGAGCTAGGCTGACACCACGGCACACTAACCCGGGCGACAGAGTGAGACTCTGTCTAAAAAAAAAAAAAAAAAACCAAGAAAAATTATATTAATAATAATGAAAAAACCTATATGATACACAAGACTAAATTTAACAAGAAAAGCATCAGACCACTATGAAGAAAATTGCAATACCTTACTGAAGGATGTAAAACAAAATCTGAAAAAAGGAAGGCAGGAATGAATCATAAGACTTTAATACCATAAAACTTCAATTCTCCCAAAATCAATATTATTTTTTAAGTTCCAATTTAAATTTCCAGTGTGATTTTTCAAGGGAAATAAAGAGGGGATTTAGATAATATAATCCTAATACTTATATGGAAGAATAAATACCCTTGAATAGTCAAGAAAATAAGAATAATGAGAGAGAAATATCTTAACCAGATATCAAAATATACTCTAAACTCTAAACTCATTGCAATTAAATCAATATGGTATTGGCATAGAAATAATAGATCAAAGAAACAAAATAGAAAATACAGAATTAAATAACATATACAAGCATTTAATACATGAAAAGGTGATATTTCATTTCAGTGGCGAAAAGATGGATTGTTAATGAACAATATGGATGCACCTGCCTATTAATTTGAAATAAATTGAATCTGTGTTTTACACCTAAAATCAATATAATTTCCAGATAAATTTATATTTAAATATAAAAATAGCAAAAGTCTTGTGTAAAAAAATCTAGAGAACTATATGCATAACCTAGGAGTGAGGAGACCTTTTCAGCCAATTCTCAAAACCCAGACATTGTAAAGGAAATTTCATTATATACAATTTTCAAAATTTTGACAGAAGATTCAATTATTAAAATCAATAGATAAACAAAAAATTAGAAATATTGCTGCATCCAGAGAACAGACGAGGGGCTTATAGCTATAATATGCAAGGAGAACTTACAAATTGACAAAGAAAAAAAACATTCAAAAATAGGCAAAAGATAGGAAGAACCACTTCACAGAGAAACAAATTCAAATGAACAATTTTTTAAAAAGATCTTTGTACTTATAAGTAACCAGAGAAACTCAAGTTAAAGTAACAATGAGATGACTTTTTTTTTTTTTATCTATAGGACTGGCAAAATTTTAAAAGAGCAGTAAGATCAACTCTTGGTGGAATTGCAAGGGCAAAGGGAAATGTGTACTCCCGTGTGTTGCTGGTGGAATTGTGAATACGTTACATTCTTTTTAGAAAGCAATATGGCAACATTTAATGAAATTAAAAACAATATGCATACTCTTCAACCTAGCCTGGAATCTGTTTCAGAGTAAGAAAAACAACAGCATGTAAGGGTATATCTACAAAGGTGCTTGTTGCAACATTGCTTTTTAGTGGCAAAAAACATTTGGAAACAAAGTGAATGTCCACTAAAAGGGAATTGTTGGATAAATTATTTTCCATCTACATCACAAAATGCTAGGCAGCCATTGAATACAGTGAAATCATGCAATAGCAGTTGACTTGTAGGTTTTGTTGAATGGGAAAAATAGTAACAATAATCACAGCAAATGTTCATATTAGCACTGTTTCAAGTGCTTTATGTACTTTCACTCATTGAATCTTCACAACAACCCTATGAGATAGGTTCTACCATCATCCTCATTTTCTAGATGGGGAAACTGAAACTCAGAGAACCTAAGGACGCACAGCTAGTAAAAGGAAAGAAGAGTAAGATACAGAAAGTGTGAGTAACATGACATAATTTCTGTAAAATAACCTATAATAAAAGATAGGCATGTGCATATTATATGTTTTATATAATTATATAAGAATGGAAATGTGGAAGGATATGTACTAAGCTAGTAACATGGGTTATTACATAATTATAGTTTCTATTATGTATGTAAAGTATATTATTATAAAAATAATTAAGGAACACAGCATTTCAATAATGGACAATTCCAGCAGCAGCAGTTGCTGCTCCAGGTGAGGCCAAGAAGGGAATCCTGTGATCCCTATCACCTAATGTCTCTTGCCCTCCTTTGTACCCCTTGGCACTGTGCTGATCCCTCCCTTATGCAGAACTACTGTATTTAGAAATGCCAGGTGCTTCCCATCCTATCTAAGCCAAGAGACTCCCTGGAATGCAGTCATCACTGTGCTCTGAGATTGCCCAACCACAGAAGGCTTCTAAGATCCCACTCTTGTGCTTGAATCTCCGATTTGGGGCATGGAGACAAAGAGAAAAAATCTGCCTCATGTCTACATCTCCTAGGGAAAATAAAGCTTCCTCCTTGGGACAGGTTCTATCCTCCCTACCTTCTATGGCAGAGATTTAAACTTCACCACTCCCACTGACACACTTCATACTCATACCTAAGGTGAGTGCTCATTTACAGAGATAAATAGGCAGATATCTCCTCTCCCAAAGAGCTTGGGATCTTGACGGAAATATAGCCTTTTATATTACGTACTCAATGAATGTTTGTTGAGTGAGGAAAATGATGACATACATGAATGATTCAAATACAAGGTAGACAACGAAGTGTTAAATTACAGAGCCACAAACAAAATGCTATCAGAGTTGGAGTGGGCAAGGGCAAACCTTTCCAGAAATGGTTTTGTAAAGAGATGGCATTTCAGCTTGATGTAGTGTTTCCAAATGTGTGGTCAGTATTAGATCCCCTGAGGTGCTTGAGAAGTCCAGATCTGCTGAATTCAAATCCCCAGAAGTTGACATCTAGGAGTTGGTATTTCAAAGAAACCCTCTATGTCATTCTTATGCACAATATAGAATAGACCACGAGAAATGGGGTAGATTTGGGTATGCAGAGAAGCGAGGAAGTACACAGCAGTCAAAGGCAGTACCATGAGTAAAGTGTCCAGGCATGAAAGCAAAATGGAAAACAGTGGCTGATTCAATGTGACTGGGGGCATTGGAAGTGGTAAAGAGGAATAATGAGGAACGAGATTGAAAAGATAGGTTCAGGTTAGATCCTGGAGGGCCTAGGGAATGCCAAATTAAGGAATTTGAGCTTTTTTCTGAAGGCAAAAAAATCCATGAAGAGATTTGAGACAAAACAAAAACAGGAGGGTCTTGACTTTCACAGTGTCATTCAAACCTAGCCTCAAATGCATCAGAATTACCAAGGTTGTTTGCTAAAAGTCCAAGCTCTGTGGCTCCACCCCTAGACCTTCTGAATCAGAATTTCCAGGGATGTGGACCAGAAACCATATTTTTAAGTTATCTTTCAGGTGATTCCTGGGCAGCCAGCCTGGCATTGGTTCATTAAATGGAGATTGGGAACCACTCCTTTACTGATAAATGCATTCCTAAAAAGTTGTTTGTATGCAGAAATTTTACTATTATAGTAGAGTCACTGTTCAAAGTACTAGGCAAGTGGACTATTTGGAGGCAACCTCCAGCAAATCTCCTTGTTCAGCAACAAAAAAATAAAAAGAAATCATTTTCTCCAGAATGTTTCCATAAAACGCACACCTGGTTTAAATGCAAAACCCCTAACAACTTTCAATAAAATGTGACAACACATTTGGATGTCTAGTATTAGTGATGCCATATGGTTACACAAATGCAACATGGGAAAAATAATTTAAAATGTTTAAGTTTCATCTAGCTTTTCAGCAAAATGAGTGAACTGTAAAGTGATATTGAGAAGAAGAAAGTGGTAATAGAATGTGAGGCTGATAGAGCCATGGCTTCAAAATGGATATATCTATTTTACTATGTAGCCATTTTGAGGTTGCAAGGTTAGTTGAGGCACCAATCTAGGCAGAGACCAGATGGTCACTCATCTCAACTCATGCACCGTTAATGATTAGACCACATAACTTCCAAGGTATTTCTTCTAGCTTTAAGATTTTAAGTTTATGTTATTTGGATACTCATCTACCTCAAAGATGGGTGAAAGGAAAAAAAGTGTGGAGGGGATATAGTGTTCAAGTTATATCAGTCTAATTCATTTTTCTAAAATATGCATAGACACAGATGATTCTGAATCTGAAGGTTTGTTTTCTTAAGCCATGTGATATTTTAAGATTGTCATTGTCTTTTAAAGAAAGCGTATCTGTCATTTTCATGAAAACACCTTCGTTTGGCTAGCTGGAATACTGACATAATAGTTTGTTTAGCACAATACTCAAAAGCGAACTTTGAGCAAGAAACTGCTAGTGTTTAACCTTCCAACAGCCAGGCCTGCTTCTTTTCCTCTCAGAGGGTTCCTAACCTCACCCCCAAAACTTTCGAGCTCCCCCTCAATTACAGCTCCTTCCTCAAGGCCCATTGCTATAAACAGGCTGGAGATCAGCTATGATCCTCACAGTAGTATTTTAGGAAAGAAATGGAATCCAAGCAAGTCTTTTATGCATCTGAGTTGGAATCCTTCTTTCCAGGGACTGCCTGAACTATAGGAATCTCCACCCTATGCAGATTTATATTACTCTCCACTGCTGTGTAGCAGACAAGGCAAACACGGATAACCAATGTCCTGAGCCAAATTAAAATTCACAGTAATGAGATGGGAAAGACAAGGCCCTAGAATAAAGCAGCTCTAGATAGAGAAGTTAAGAAAGGGTTAAATTTAACATTTTGAGGTACTCTCCTGCTAATTCCTTGGCTTTTGGGTGAGAGGGTGCAAGGAAAGGAATTAATTCCCAAACATTACTGTGGCTTGATCAGTGTATTGGGAGCATGGACTTGTATTTTTATTCGCAGGCTATGTCCTGCCCTGACATTTGTTTCTCTGCCCCAGGCCGAGAAAACCTGCTCCTGGGTTACCCAGAAGGATCCCAATTCACATAGCATTTTTCCCCAGTGCGTTTGGTTTCACCTACCTTAGAAGTGAAGACACAATGGGCCTGGTGGTAAGAAACAAGCAAGATTCCACCATGGACCCAAATCTTAAAAGGCCTTGTTGTTATTAGTGCCAATGGTCACTCACTCCCAGGGGTAGGAAGCTTCTTGGTCATATCGTCACTGCACGTTTCTGAAGTTTGCAAGAGTCTGCATCTGAGCCAAAGGACCCCCAACTCCGTAAGACCCTCCTGGCTTCAAGGGCTCCAGGCTGGAAAAGCAAATAGTCCAGAGTGATTGCAGGGGCCAGTGGACCCTGTGCGGTTCATATCAGACTGTTCTGAGGAGTGGTAAGTCACAGGGTCTATATTGCAGCTATTTTTAGTGAAACTGAATTCCTTCCTCAAGTTCTCTTGCTTCCAACTTGTTCTAAGTGTAGGAGACCAGCTGTGGTCAGATCATCTTACTGGACCAAGTCTCTGTCAAGGCGACGGGACCAAACCAGGGAGGTGGAACAAAGACTTCGCAACTGTTGGTGCTTTGGCCCTTTCTCACTGTCTCAGACATCTCCAGAGGAGGAGGATCCTTTGGAAAGCAAAGAGTTACTACCCAGGGGAGTGGGAATTCCCCTCCAACCTGGCAGAAACTTGATAGGCAGATGACATGAGAAGGAAAAATTGAGAAGTTGGCAGACCTTTTCCTCTTTTCCCCAATTCCTGCACACATACGCACACACACAACCAGCTTCCGCAGGCCAAACGCTGATCTTGGCCAGACTTGCTAGAAGGGTCTAGAAAAGAATGTCATCATCCAGGAACCAGGCCAAGGGTGAAAGTATGAGGAGAACTGGTGTCTAGTCGCTTTGCAGCTGTCATTCATTAGCCTAGGAGGTAGTTTTAATGGGGGAAAAAATTCAGGGAAGATTTATTTTGGTTTCAAACGGTGGCTAGAGGTGTTAATTCAGAAGATAGTTCTCTGGGCTCCTGAGGCTGCTGATTTCCTTCCCCAGATTCATCTAGGCAAGTATTCTACCAATTGTGAGCTATGACACATTAGGCAATAATGCAATTTATTTAGTGGGCCATCATCAGCATTAAAAGGAAAATAAATGAATAGAATAGAGAGTATAATAAAATAGAGTGCACTGCATATAGTAAGAGTATGTTCTGTGAAACTTTTGTTTCTTCTGTGTATATGCATAGTCAATCACCGCTTAAAATGTATTTCTTACTGTTGGTCACCATAAAATTTCACTTTTTTGGAAAATACTGATCTGGATGATTTGTAGAGAGGAACATGAAGATAAACCCTTTGGCCACTCCCAATTTCATAAATGCTACTACTACTACTACTACTGTAACCACTATTTTTGGGTGTTCATCATGTGCCAGACACTATTCTAAGTATGTCGTGTTCATCATCTTGTTTATTCCTTATCACAACCTTCAGTGGCAGATTTATCTGTTTTACAGAAGAACCAGATGAGGCTCAGTAGCAAGTTCAAGCAGCTAGTAAGGGGAGAAGGTGGGGTGTGAACTTAAGTCTGTCTGTCTCCAGAGATTGTGTTCCTAACAACTCTAGACCACTTGCCCCCTTAATTGGCCAATACAGGGTTAAATTCATTAAACAGATATGAAAACCTTGGTTGTGTTGGTAGATTTATATAAAATAAGATGGACATGTTCAAAACAATAATTTCAGATTCCTGGAAATTTTTAGCCATCTCTTATTTAAAAAAAGGGTTTAATTTTGAATTAGATGCCTATCTGACTCAAAACCCCATGCCCCAAACCCGGCCTCAGGACTCTTTAATGGACATCTGAAAAAGCTGGAGGAATATAATTTTAAGGCACTATATTTTCATAGTCTCACCCCTCTCGTTGCTTCCATTCTATTCCACACAGAAATCTTGTCCCAGGGCGCATTTGGTTTTTGTCTTTTTATAGTTCGAGCTAAATCAGTTCAACCACTTTTGAGTTGATGAGGGAAAAAAATCATACTTATTCCACTTCCAAAATAAGCTTCTCTTTTGGGTACACAGAAAGCTCAGAAAAGGCTGAAACTTTAAAACTTCCCACTTCACATATGGGGACTTCTAGGTTCTCATTACTTTTAAATGTATTTTAAAAATTCCTGGTGATTTGCTCATTTTGCAAACTCCTGTGTTCTGTTGTCATTTTTGTAATTCCCATGGCACACACCCTGCGTGCATGCCCAATATGTTATAGACTAGAGGTACTGGCCTCAACAAGTGCCACCATGTGGCATGTGTGTATGAGTGTGTGGGGGTTGGGGTGGTAAGTAGGAGGGAAAATATTGAATACAGCCTTCTGCAGAGTCCTTGTGGCAGTGCAGGTTAGGTGAAAGATGCTGCAGGGGGGAGGCCCCCTTTTATTTCCTCGCTGCTTAAATGCACCAGAGCCACACCGCGTGGCTACTGGCTTCAGAATGGTATTTTCTCCAGACCAGGGAAGGCTGAAACTTGACTTAACTGGCTAGTGGCTTCTCTGTAGTAGTTCCTCATCAGAGCTCTCTGATCTCTTTGTTTGGAATGAAAACTAATTGACTCATAAACATGTGTAGAATTTCCAGGCAAGAAGTTTTCCATTGTTACCAGGGCCACAGATGCAGTCAGGAGTCCAGCCCAAATCTCAGCTCCCCACCATGCCCGGCCTAGCAGCTTCCTGGCTGGGCTTCACTCTGTGGGGCAGATATTCACCCCCACCTGTAGCCACATCCTTCCGATACTTTTCAAAACGGGAACAGTTGTCTCAGTCCTCGCATTCTCCTGGCTATTCTATTTTTGCCGGGATGGAATAGGATATTGCAAGCGGGCTCTGGCCAGAGCTGGGCTGACTTGTCCAAAGGGAGCCCAGGACTCCCAGCCCCAAGGCGTGCTCCTTGCCCTGCTTGTTCCAGTCACCACATTCATGGAAGTAGTATGGGGAGGGAAAAAAAAGGGCTCTACTTCTCTACCTTACCACTCTGCCTAAAGCTTCGATGAACAAAGGACATTTAATAATAGAATTCCTCCTCTGGTATTTATAGCACCAATTGCTCAAAGCTGTTTTAGGTTTTATTTTTAAAATCCCAGCCTTTGTCACAACCTCACCAGGAATTGGAGCAGAAGGCAGATATTAGCAGCTCCACTTTGCAGACCAGGAGACTGAGGGATCAATGAAGAGAGATACAACAAGCAAAGACAGTTGAGAAGCACAGAGCCCATTCAAGCACTGAGCCAGGATGACAATGCTGTGGTCCTTCACTCACTCATTCATTCATTCACCCAACATTACATTCTGATTCTTTTCTACCTGCTGCACTAGGCACCAGGGATACAGAAATGAACATGTTATGGTCTCATGTTTCTTCAAAAAAGAATTTACGAAGAATCAAAAGAGGGAGGCTGAACTTAATGGTTGAAAGAGACTTGAGAGATACATCAATCAAATGTAATGTGTGGACCTTGTTTGGACCTGAATCAAACATACCAAATGCATAAACACATTTATGAGACAAGTGGGAGAATTTTTAATACAAACTGGATATTTGTTAAGGAATTGTTAACTTTTTAGATGTGATATAATTACTGTGTCAAAATTACCTTACCATTTAGAGATATATACCAGAGCATTTATAGATGAAATGGTATGATGTTTGAGCTTAGACAGAATGGATAGGGATATCGAAGAACCAAGAATGCCCTTAAGTTGATGATTGTTGCAGCTAGGTAATGGGTATAAGGAAGTTATTGTACTTTTCTCCTTAGTTGTGTGCATGTTTAAGAATATATGCATGCACAAAGAGTGCAATGTGCACCACCCAAATGATGGACATATTTGAAACTCGGACTTAGGGAGGGAGGTGGGGGCAAGGGCAACATATGTGACAGAAACATCTGTACCCCCATAATATGCTGAAATAAATTAAAAAAATAAAAAAAAATAAAAAATAAAAAAAATAAAAATAAAAAAAAGAAAAGAAAAAATCAGAGCAGTTCAAGTTACAGTAAACGATTTATTATGGCAGGAGCCAAAACTGAGGAGAAGTAGGGGTTACAGATGAAACCAGAGAATTAGGCAAAGGTCAATGCTAAAAGGCCCAGAATGTCATGGTAAGGAGTTTAGACATTATGCCATAGGGCAAAAAGAGTGTCTGAGGGGTTTCAGTTAGATACATGGTCATATTTGTATTGAAGAACAATCGCATTTATTCTCATTGGCACTGTAAGAACTTTGTACAAAAAACTTTAGCATAGTGTTGGTGAAATTCCAGTCAGCTACTTCACCCAGAATACGCAACCCTCTTCCTTCCCTTGTCTTCTTTCTGATTGGAGAGCTCTTCTGCAGAACAACACAAAATCACAGAATTTGGAGTTAGAAGAAAATTTAAATATTATTTTGCCCAATCCTGTCATTTCCAGATTAAGGCAAGAAATTCACCTTAGCTCACATATTTACTAAAGTAAAAAAGAATGACCCAAAATTCATGTCTGTCATTCTAAAATTCTTTTCAGTTGTCTATTTTCCAAACTTTGAAACCTCTGATTTACACAAAATGAAAGTATTCATCTATAATTTTAATGCCCATATTAATGATATTCTATTATCTAAAATCAGGTTGTTGGAGATATTTTTAAAGATTTTTAAATGTGCTTGAATTAATATCTGTATCACATTTATTCTGACCTGTGATAATACCAAGCGTTGAATTGTCAAAGTAGACTACCCAGGATCACAGATCTTACCTAGCATCAATTTTATTAATGATTCGATGGATACAGGCCATCATGGGAAGTAGATAAAACATCGTTTTTGGGAAACTATCAGACACAGCATCCAAAACTGCCCATTTTCTTCTATATTCGGCACATTTTGGTTTTGCATTTACAAGTTTTTGAGTGTTGTCTGCAAAATCATTTCCGACAAGAGGAAGGTGGTTTAGTTTGGGGACAAATTTATTTCATATTTCCTTACAAAGTTTACATACCCCTCTCCCCATTTTTTAGCCTGCCTGCCATATAAATCCATAAATTCTAGGCTTATTTATAATAAGCAATGTAGATATACCAGAAATGTCCTACTAAATAAATTTCATAAATAGAGACTCCCTGGTATCTTTCCACTGGTAAATACTATGAGCAGATTTAAAAGAGAGTCTGGTGAGGTCATTTATTCCTCTAAAGGTCCCAAAGAGGGAGAGAATTAGTCACAGTCCTGCTGTTAACACCTTACCTTCTCATGACTTGGCTTTAATGTTTACATCATAAGTTCAAAATGTAATCAACTTTAGGATTAAAGGATTATTTGAGAAGTCCCAAAAATGATCCTATACATATTTGATAATTTATTCTGAATTATTTCTGAAGCAATAATGAAACAAAAAAGAAATCTTTGCCTTGTAAAACAATGACTCCCCTTTTTTAAACAAAAATAAGCAGTTTTCTGTTTCTAGGACACAAGTCAAATCACGTATTCAATTAAGTTATTTATTAGATAAGTTTCTTTTTGATAAAGTAGTTGAATCTAAAATTAAAACTTTGAATTTATTTTAAAAATCAATAAGGGAATTGTGATTTTGATAATACGAAAAACTAAATTACAATTCTTCCTTCATATGTACTTACGTTAAAATATTTTTCTGTATTAACTATAATAAATATACTTTAAAATGCATAACTAGTATCTCAAGGAAATCCCCCAATTACGGAAATACAGAGGGCGAAATGTATTGGATGGGTTGACGCAGGCTGCCCTGGGTACTGGGAATGCGGAGGGTGGCCTTGTTGCTTAAAGGCTTTGGTTTTAATTTGAACCTATGCAAGAGAAGTGCTCCCATTAAAAACAAAACAAAACCAGGGCCCCTTAAAAAAAAAAAGTGCATACTTGATGGACTAAAATTTCCATCTGACAGCACAGAGGAACATTAAGGAAGTTTGTCTTGCCTATAGGTGAAGGAAAAAAGTTCTCTTTAACAATTCTTAATTTTGTACCTATGCTTCACACAGGTTTGGGATCTAAATTTACACACACACACACACACACACACACAGTAGCATAAGCAACCTTTTTAGTGATATAGAAAACCACCACCAGAAGAACAAAAAAAGGACGCTTAAAAATAGTGACCTCATGGTACAAGCTTTCATGTATGTTTTATTTTTTAATCATTTACATGTATTACCATGCTTAAAATTAGTTAGATAAATATAGGTAGGTGGGTAATTAGAAAGAAAGAAAACAAATAAACCAATGAGCAATGTGATCACATTAAAACAATTAAAATCAACTATGAAGCGTTGTTCAATCCTCTACACTTAAATTATTCACGAGGGCATTTTGACTCTCTAAAGTTCATAAACAGAGTGCAAATCACCCAAGCAGAAGTGATTTTCTGCTTTTAAGCCAAAGTCCTGACTAGCTAGGGAGTTGCCTGCAGGAATTAACCAGAACAAAATCCTGATTAAACAACTAATTGGCTTGTCTACTAATGAAAAGAAAAACAAAGTACATTTCTCTACCTCAGGACACAGAGTCATAAAAAACAGAGCTTTTTAAAACCACCTCTAAGAAGATGTTTAAATCACTGACAATAAAATTCAACAAGGTGACGCCTATAGGAAAGAACGATGGTAATGAACAAGGTTCTCATCCGAGCAATCAGTCTCAGCCATCCACAAAGCAGGTATGTGCTTTACATTCCTAAATAAGTCTTGATTCTCATTATTTCTTGTGTGGTAATAGAAGTTAATAAACGCTGTGATATATAAGATCGCTTAGCAGTTTTACTTGGTATCATCCGAGTCGTGTACTGTTTGGGGTTTATCCCCATTAAATTATATATTCTGTAGGCTTTTGTTTAAAAACAGAACAATCAATGTTCAGGAGACTATTAGAATTTTGAAAAGCCAAGTTAGATTTCTTGTTGCTGATTTTCACTTCTGCAATCATCCAGAATGAAATCATTTCTCAGATGTAAATTGACTATATGATTCAGTTTCAACAAAGAATGTCAAGCATCCTGTTCTCAATAAACCATATTTTAACAATAAATTCTCTAAACCAATAGGGAGCCTATTGGTACTCGATAGGGAGTAATTTTACCACTAGGGATATTTGGCATTATCTGGGGACATTTTGGGTTGTCACAGTTTGTGGATGGGGATGTTACTAGCGTCTAGTAAGTAAAATCTACTAATGTTGCTAAACATCCTAGCATGTACAGGACTGCCAAAGTGGAGAAACCCTACTTTAGACGAATCTTTTCACAAGTTCTAAGTCTATTCATCTGTAAAATATAGATAATAATATCTGCTTTGTAGCTTTGTTATGAGAACTAGAGACAGTGTTTAGAAACACATAGTAGGTACTTTCCAAGTGTCAATTATTATCATTATTAATTATTTGTGTTTTTGTGACAAGTTTAAATCCAAAGTGATAATTACAAAAGCCATATTTACTTACAACTATCTAGAAAATAATTTCCATGAATCACTCGCTAGAATTACCTAAAAGAGCTACAAAAGATTTTTAGAGCAATAGTTATTTTCCCATTTGAAAGAGCCAGATGAGAGATGTCAAGTACAAGCAGGAGTGTGCCTCAGGGACTAGGATAGCACGGTCTGATTCAGGTTCAAATGAGCCTAGAGGATAGGCAACACGGAGATTACTTAACATTAGCCATGGAAAACCCACCTTCCTTTTCTGATTAACATTGAATGTCTTTGCAGTAGAAAGGAGATGTAGAGGTTTGTGCTTAGCCTTGCTTCATGAGAGTGCCCTGGACTTCTTTCTAATTCTTATGTCAAAATAAATAACTTCACACTTTAAAAGTTATTTATATGTTTAAGAATGTATGGAATGTCACAAATACTGAGTAGCTGGGCACTTCACCTAGCATGTAGCATTTTGCTTCAAGAAAGTCACTGCATTCACATTTAACTCTTACCTACCATGATTATTTTCCCAAAGAGTACATAATATAGCTAATATGCCATTCTCTTGGAGAACATAATAGCTGACAGCAATAACTCTGCGTTGAGCAATGTGCTAAGCCCTTTCCAGGCACTATTGTGTTTGAAACTCACAACAGCATGGGTCCTATTATAATTTGCTGCTCACACATAACTAGTAAGTGCCAGAACTTGAACTGGAACCCTGTTTTTCTGCCTTCAGCACCTGAGAGCTAAATCACTAGGCTATACTGCTCCAGAACAGGAGGAATGTTAGTTGAATCAACCTTTTCAGATACGCTGCCCACAGGATAAAGGGATGTTGGAGAGAAGACACAAAAAAGAGCAGAAACTCCTTAAAGAGTTGTCTTTCCTTCAGAAACAGGATTGCTGGAGAAGTACTTAAACCAGGCCCAAGAAGAGCAACCCTTAGGTATACTCCGTGCCATTCTCACAGCCGTAATTTGCAGGTGTTAATCATGAAGTCTACTGGTATCAAATTATGTTAATATCTTAAAAGTCCTTTTTGGGGAATTATTTGCATCTGTTCTTTCCAAGAGTTTGTAGCTATAGGAAAAATATTTTTTCTCCGGTTTGAAATTTGCTAAATGTTAAATATGACAGAAAGTTAAAATCCTATTTTCTTCCACAGAATATAACCTTGTAAAATGGCATTTAAATAATAAGCCTCTGAAGTACAAATAAATGATTCGAGTCGTAAGAAAATAAAGAGGAATAAATAAATTTATATTGTGTTTTTTAAAGTGTCATTCAAAGAGTTCATTCACAAACCAAAATGCCATAGGTTATTTCAACTTATCAATAAACAATAGCGCAAGAACTGAAAACTCAGCCTGATTCAAACTCTCTCTCTCTTACTCCAGAATAAGACACTATTCCCATAAATCTACATGTGTATACACATAAAGACTATGATGGAAATGTTTACAAATGACATCAAGTGTGATGCAAAAGTACTGAACTGAAGTCAGAGGCTTCATCGCTATTTATAAATAGTCCTGGATCCATACCTTTCCATGTTCATATGAACTAGTCACTTAATCAATTTCCTATTGAATAGCCCAATAACAATAATAGTTGCCTTGCCTAACACATGTGATATCTTGAGGCTTAAATGAAATCATCCATTTAATTTGCTTTTTCGTTTAAAATGCTTCTATGACATACGGCACCTATAAATAATGTCAAAACTCCATATCACAGCACACAATACTCTCAATGTCCTCCTTGTACCTGCCTACATCTTGCCTCACACTATCTCATCCAACCACTTCTACTGTGGTCTCCCTCCACCTATATACGATCACACCTCTGGCTCTTGCTAAACCTGTACAATATTCCTATACAATATGCCTGGAATGTTTTCCAAGTCTTGTCCATTTGGAAAACCAAATCACATCTTTGTAAAACAGAATCACTTCCTTTTTAATAGTTTCCTTCCTTTCCCTTCTACTCCAGTACAACCAACCACTCCATGTCTACACCCCTTCTCTATCTTCTACAAACATTGTTGCATCAGCTACATTTTCTTGCACTTACATTTTTGTGTGTTTGTTCCCCCTCCTAGACTGTGCATAGCTTGGGAGTCGATCTTTCTGTGTTCTTACCTTATATCTTGTTTCACTCTTCCCCTGTGGGAACATCATCAGACCCACACTGGCCATGTCCAACGTGGCATAGCTGTTTCAAAGGAAAGCTTAGATGATCATACAAATGATGAGGTAGAAGCAAATGAAATCATGGACAGAAGACAGAGATCTATGTCTAAAGGGACTAAACTGACTTCTTTCCACCATTTTAAGTTCTACCCCTAAAGACCTAGGCTAGGACCAATGCTAGGCCTCCCTAGAATTCAGAGGAACATGAGCAAGGGAGATGCGGCATCCACACCAACAAAAACAGAAAGTTCCTGTGACCAAAAAGCTGTGAAGATTGAGGCTGATTATTTACTAGTAGGCCAAGAATGTCTATTTAAGTACAAGAATCATCATTTTTAGTATGTCATAAACAAATGGTCAATATTAATGATAGGACTTATAATTGAGTGGGAAACGGTACTGCATTTTACATTCAACTTCATTTTTATGTAAATAATCACACAAAATCTCTATTTTTTTCCTCAAAGGAAGAAAACAAAAGTGAAAAGAGATCTCTCAAAATCAAGATGACTCCAGTCACACTAGAAGAGTCACACACCAAAACACAAGGTCAGAATATGCAATCTGTAGAAAAAAGCTAAAAAGTAAAGTACATATTTCTCTGAAATGTGTTGTCTGATGAAAGCTTTTTCCTTGACTGGGTGAATTATCTAGAGTAACGCTAAGACTATTCAAAGATCGTAATATTTACAAAAACATTTCTTCATTCAGTCACTCATTCATCCATTCAGTAGATCTTTTTCATTACCTGCCATGGGCTGGAGATGCAGTGGTGTACAATATGGGCCAAGTCTGTGCTAACATGGAGCATATATTCTAGAGAAAATGAAACAGATCATATACAAGTAACCACATAGTGAACAATGCAATTTCAGACACTGGTAAGGGTTATAAAGACAATAAAATGGTTATGGATTGTACACATTTAAAGGTTCAGTATTCACTCCTCTGCTCCCCTCCCTCTAAACTCTTCCCATTAAAAATCCCATCTGTTCCTAAGTCTACCACACTCTTTTCTACATGAATGATTCCAAATGCATATCAGACCAACTTCTTTTTTTAAGACCTTGTTCAATATTTTCCAATTAACCACTAGACACGTACACCTGTACATTCTGCTTCATCCCAAAGAGAGCATGTTTAAAACTGAATTCCTTATCTTCCCCTTCAAAGGAGCTCCCCCTGCTGATTTACTTCTATCCCTGGTACTTTCACTCTTGCTGTCTCCCAAGCTCGAAATCTCACTCATGTTTTATTCCTCTTATCTCGTAGGTGCTGAAAAAGAAATTAGTCACCAAATCTCCTTTCATAATAACCTTCAAACCCTCTTCCTTCCTTTCCAATTCCAGCAATATCATCCTAGTTCAGGTCCTTATTAGTAACTTAGGCCTGCACTACTCCCAGCCTAAGTAGTCTCTTCCGCTTAGAACTCTATTTCACCCTCTTTCCTTTTTATCCAGCCCAAATACTATTAGCAGATTTTCCATTAGCTACCGCTTTAGCTTACACCTCTGTTCAAGAAACTCAAGTGCGTCCGCATTGTCTGCAGGACAAAATCTAAATTCCTTCACCCGACTTTGTAGAATCTAATTCAATCTAGTCCCAGGCCCCCTTTAAGGCCTTCTCTCTTGCTTCTCCTCAGTATGAACGCTATACCCTAAACAAGAAAATGCAAAAGTGAGAGGGGAATCACTAGAACAGAATGTGCCTACATTAAATAATGAAAACAAAAAATTATTGCAGTAGAACTAGAACAAATATTTTGCTTTCATCTATTAGACAGTCTGTGTATGATGATTTTTTAATGACTTTCTATTTGCATTAAAACAAATACTTGAACTGAGGTGCAATTGAATTTTTACTAGCCAGAATTTCCCTTCTCTAAGGAGGGAAAAATAAGAAACACAGAAAAATTGCAAGCAAGATTGTATATAAAAAAGCAAATCACAAGAAAAGGTTTAAATAAACAAATTGCTGTCAAGACATATCCCCCCAATCAAAAGCACTACTCTGAACAAATGGCCCCACTCTTACTCGATTTGGTTATTCCTATTTAAGAGAAAAGGAAAGGATCTGTGTGAAGCAAATAACTGAATTTTACTGGGAGATGTAGAATAAACTTAAATAATTGGAGAGAAATAATATACTTCCGCTTGGGAGGGTAATATTTTAAAGATGTTGATTTTTTTCTCTAAATTAATTTATATGTCTATTTTCACAACCTCTTCTTTACCCACTTTAAACAATATAATTTTTTAAAAAACAAAGGGAAGAAAATTTACTGTAGTTTTCTTGACTTTATTTATTTACTTATTTTTTAAGAACAGCTCTGTGTTTTTACTATTCAAATTAGAATTCAGAGAATACTTACTTGATCTTACGCAGATCAGGGATTTTCACCACTATGTTTCTTCTGCATTTTCATCTCAGCCAAGCAGATAGGAAAACATTATCTCCCAAATATATAGTCAACATTTACTTACCTGAATATAAAGAAATAAATAAGTAAATGTCCTGCAATAAGTTTTTCAACATGAATGCAAAATAATACTACTTCTTAATGACTTAAGCTTGGCTATTCAATTGTCAGATTATCTGATTTTAAAATATTTAGTATAATGTGTTAATGAAAGAGGATAGCATTTAATAATCATAAGGCTCTATTTCTGATAAAAGTCCATATATATAAAACTTTCACAAATAGTAAGAATCATATACCAAGAGGATAAGTAAAAAATGTGGTCTTGCCTTTCTTTATCAACAATAGAAGAACATTATTCAATCTTCAAATTATTTTAAAAGGAGAAGGCCCTTCTGTAAATGAAACAAGAATCTTCATTGCATATACTGAAATGTGGTTAACAATTAAGTATTGAGGAAAAGGGAAACATTCTACAGTAGAAATAAGACCTACATGTTCCAGGGAAAACCAAAAAAGCAAAAAATAAAAAAGGCCACAGACTTATCAAGATAATTTAATTCACACTACAATTCTGTTTTACTATGAGTTACTTTATAATAGTGATGGTTTAAATCTACAGTTCTTTGCACAGAAAAATATAGCCTTAATGGCGTAAAACCAAGGGTCACATGTTTGGAATGACAAGTTTATTCTTATCTTTGTTATACTTTTTTCAAAGTGTATTTGTAAGCTTAAATTTTTCATAGCTGGTAATAAAAAACTCTTTTGTGGAAGTTTCATTTAACAGAGGAGCTATTTGAGTAGGGAGAAAAATATAGTATCATTTAAATCTGCAGACTTAGCATGTCTTCAAAGACTTTAATAGGAATAACTGTTATATTCAAGATATTTTGTCTTGAAAAAGCAAAATTATTAGTGTTTAAAGATAGCCTCCAATACATGCTTGGTATTTTTGTGTTCTTCACTTCAAAACATGCAGGTGCAATGTCGTAAAATCTGCAGATGTTGGTTTCTGATTATAGAATTCTTATCTTCTGCGGAGCATGGTTTAATTTATATCCGCCATGGAAATGAAGAATGGAACAGATTTTGAATTCAAATAAAGATAACTTACTAATGTCCTCTTTTGATTACAATCATCTTTCTTAGGCTTCTACTTCACTTATATCACATTAAATGCTTCCTTAAACAAATGTTCGGTTCCAGTAGAGGATATGTAAATGACGAATCTAATGGTTTATGGTGCTCCAAAGTGACCTTATCTGTGTGGAAATGAGTTACAGTCGAGTACCCCTAGCTAGTATGATGTGGTAGGCTACATTACCCACATAATAACCACCTAAAGACTTCCATGCCCAAATCCCTCAATCCCTCAAATCCGTAAATATGTTACATGAAAAAAAAAAAAAAGAAGTTGACGTTATTAAGTTAAGGATGTTGCGATGGGAAGATTATTCTGGATTATTCAGGTAACCCCAGTGTAATCAAGGGAGCCTTATAAGGCAAAAGAGTCAAAGGCAGAAGGAGGAAATGGAACCATGAAAGCAGAGGTTGGATTGCTGCACTCTGGGGGTAAAGGAAGGAACCAGGAAGCAAGGAATGCAAGTAGCCTCTAGAAGTGGGAAAAGACAAGAAAATGGATTCTGTCCTGAAGCTTCCAGAAGGAATGCAGCCCTTGAGATTCATTTTAGACTTCTGACATCCAGAACTATAAGAGAATAAACTGTGTCACTTTAAGCCATTAAGTTTGTGGTAATTTGTTACAGTGACAACAGAAAACTAATACCTATGGCTTTAAAATATTCCAACTTTAAATATTAATATAAAATGGAATGATTTTAAAAGTGAAATGGAATTTTACTACAAACAATCATGTTTACATTTATAGCGAAGGCACTGTATTATGCAAAAAAAAAAAGAGAGTTTTGGAGTTTAACATTCCAGAATTCAAATTATAACTCTGCTACTTTCTAGTTCTTTAGTCAAGACATTTAACATCTCCGAGTCTCAGTTTGCTCATGTATGAAATAAGGACAACACCATAATCAGTGTTAGGTTGTGAATGAGAAATAAATTAGTTAATATATTAATATGTAAAGCATTGAACATGGAGGTTAGTAAATTCAACTTTGACAGAAGCCAGACAGACCCCATAAATGAGGACCATGCATGTCCTGCCTGAACAGGCCAGAGGCCACTCAGCTCCACAAATCACTGCCTCCAGGGGATCAGGATCCAATGCTGCCAGATGTTCCACCTTGTCTAGAGAGACTGCAAATACAAATTTTAATTCCCTTCCTCTTTACTCATGATCTCCATCCCAGTGTTTGCTTTATAAACAGACTGCAAATGGGGTAGCTCCCTGGGCCTCCTGTGCCAAATAGCTCTCCACAGCTAAGACCCCCGGGTTCCAAGTCCAGGTCTACAGAGTGCCCCAGGCCTCACCCAGGCCCCCATCATCTCTCCAAACCAACCCAGGCTGCGTCTCATTCAACGTTCAGTTTGGATAGCAATCTAGAAAGGTAAAGACTGCTCTAGAGCTAACACTGTTCTGAAAAAATAAAGCCCATTTTTTGCAGTAAAAGGGGCAGAGAGGGAATCCTGACTTGTTTAAATAGGAAACCACTCTTCAGTCCTTGGCAGTAAGAATCAGCATATGCAATTTAATTTGTCCTACACAGAATAGAAAAATAACCAGACTGTCTACTGAAATTTAATTTACAAAAATCAGCAAATGCTTCCCTATACAAAACCAACCAGTTTGATTGGCATGCATGGGAAGTACTACGACAGTTAATTTTAATACTATAGTCCACTCCCTGTAACTGTCAGTGCTATTCATCAGCCAAAGGATAAGGTAGCAATATAGAAACAAACAAAAAGAAATGTATAAAACTTTTTGACAAAACCACTCAAGCACATTTCTCTGCTTCATTCAAACAGAAATTGTCTTATATAGTAAACAATTAGAAGTAAATTCTTTCAGAGTGATACCTGATATGATGATAAACAAAAGAATTGAGAAATGAATAAACTTGGCATGTAAAATTTCTAAAAACATTGTCTAGAAAAAAGAGAAATATGATGTGCTTTCTTATTTGAAATGATGAAAAAAATTCCTAACAATGCTGGTCCTGCAAGGTACAGAGACATGATCAGGGCACCTTCAGTGGCAGGGGCTTGTCATAAGAAAACTTAATGGATAACTGGATCTGAAAAGCTGTTCAGGGGACAGAGACAGCTTAGGAGCTAATAGTGACGATGGCTTCATTTCTCATGACCAGTGTGTTTTCTCTGCATATCTACTCTGGACTGCTCTCATTGCCGTCTACTCATTTCCCTGTCCAAATTCCAAAAAGAGTAGTCTGACCGACTTAGATAACAAGCATTGTTCTCATTGGGCAAGAGCCCTTCATGCCACCATCGGGGTCACCAGCCAGCTGTGGACAGGCTGCCCTGCTGCAGTCAGGTGCTCAGGTGTGTGCACAGTCAGTAACCATTGCTACACGTCCTGGACAGAGAGCTGCCTCACCAAAGAGGGAGCGGAGGGTACAGCTATACCAGCTGAAAAGAGAAGTTAGGCATAGAAAACACACTGTTTTAAATATTGAATAGAAGACTAGACTGACTGACAAAATTACTGTTATTACCTGTTTTAGAAACTAAAAATTAAAGAAATCTAACCAACATGGAAAGGGTGTTTTTTTTTCCCTTTAAAATGCCAATTTTTTTGTAGTTTGCATGATTTAAATATATTTGCATAATTCAATTAAACACTGTGCTTTTAGACTTCTTTCTGCCAAAGAATATAGCTGACTTGTGGGAAATTGCATTATACTTTCCTTGTCCCTGGGACTCTGCTAAGTAAATGGAAGCTCTAGCGTTCCCCACATGTCAGTGCTATGCAGACCTGAAAGAGTTAATATATCTTTAAAAAAAAAAAAAGAAAAGAAAAAGGAAAAGAAGCAATTTACCCTAGTCCGGCTGGTGGAACATTTTGGGTTTATATTGCATTTTTCTCAAATGGAGTCTTTATCTAATCCTCACCGAAATCCCCAGGACAAAAGTATTTTTCATTTTATGGATGAGGAAACTGTCATAGAAAAGCGACTTATCCAGAGTCACCCAGAGAATTAGTGATGTAAGGATTACAGCTCTCTATTCGGTACCCAACACTGGTAACTCACCACATTCCTTAATACCTATATATAAAATGTCTTTTCTAGATGAATTATTCTCAATAAAAATGTCCCTGAAACCAAACGTGACATTGAGAGAGGACAGGATCCTTCCATCCTGACACAATACTAAAGCTATCTTAGATGGATTCGTATTCTTTTTTGTTTATTGATTTGTTCATTTCTTTGCTTGTGATGATGTATCCAAAAGTCAAAATCTGCCTAAATGTAAAGATACCTTCAGGACTTCATAGCACTCTAAGGCTATCCAGAGGACACCTAAGCTCTGACCCTATTCAAGGACCCCTCACCCCTTTCCTTACCATAGGCTTAGATTGACTAGAGGCTCCTGAATAACCTCCAGCCAAAGGGGCCTTCTCTGCCTCACAAAGCAATGCATTTTACTGTTAGACAAGTTGTTAGAATGTTTGGGGGTTTTCTTTGTTTTATAAATTTCATCTATCGGTCCTTCTTCTGCCTTCTAGAATATATGAAATAAAGCTATTTTCTTTTTTATATAATAGCCCTTGAAAGAATTTGAAATAGCTATTAGATCACCAGTTAATCTTCAATACTTTAGCAAAAAAAAAAAAAAAAAGCCTAAATTCCTTAAACCATTCCTCATAAGGGATGGTTTCCAGAACTCTGATCTACTCTGAGTCCTTCTCCTCCAGGTTTTCATAGATTGCACATACGTTTCCTAATACAAAATATGCCATTTCTCTATTCTTGTGAATGACATGTTAGGGTGCTCTTTCAGATTCCATTTTATGTGCATTGCTGTAATGTTTGTCAACTTTCTCGATGTCATTTGACAATCTACAAAGATATAATAAAATTTCAAGTGTGATCAAAGTATTATAGTTAAAATTATTCCAAGTACATTGTATAATCTAGCAACTATGAAATTAACCACAAGCTGAGTCAAAAATACAATTTTGGGTGCCAGAAAATAATCATTAATCATACACTTCTTAAAACTGTGTTATTCATTCCTTCAACTTCAAATGTTCATTCATTGAGATGAAAATAATAGTATCATTTATGCATCTAATCAAAGTGCCCAGACTTAGTCTTTATTTCATCCAACATCTAGTTACTCAAGTACTGTTGGCTCCTAATGAAAGGAGATTTATTTCTGAGACAATATTCACATGTATTTGGTGTCTTAAGAGTTAGAAATTCAACCAAACTATATCATCCCCCACACCAAACATTCCAAACAATGAGAGCATTTTCTTCTTCTCCTTTTTATATGCATCCAATACAAGTCAATTGAGTGCCTTTCTAATTTACAACCTTATTACCATGTTAGGTTTATTCTTTGAATCCCTCCTTTTCCAACATTTATTTAATGTCACTGATAAAATGCAGAAGGTTAATGGGCTTCTGCATCACTTATTTCCCCACTCAAAGAGAGAAGCAGATGTTTCACACCTGCTTGGGTCTCCACGATACGCTACTGCAGGGGCCAAGCAGATTGGAAGTATATTACGCAGGCCCAGTGTGAGATGCTGCTGGGCTCGAGACAGAATCAGCTGGATGCGTGGAGGGCAAACTCAATAGTACTTATTTTTGCACATTCAATAAAAGCAACCATGTCAGAGCACTTTGATTCCAGATTTCACTATCTGCCGCAGGCACACATTCCAGGGCAGAATGTGATCAAGTGTACTGATGCGATCTGGCAATTGCTATCCAATGTGCAAAGAGCACAGTTGGCAGAGAGACTTAACGCATTTCATTTGGGCAGCTATGAAAGAGAGAATCCTGCTGTCCATGTGTGAATCTGGGAAAAAGTACAATGTGCAGTTGACAAAACTTCACTCAGATGCCAGGGCAAGATTTGCCTTGTATTTTAGATTTTTCTTTCATGATGAGGATGATGCAAACACTCTGACCATCTGTTTCCACAAACAAATAACATGCTGCATGGATAAAAAGACACCCACACTGAGCTATCGTTGACAGGGATCCTTTTGTTGTAAGTCCTCATGGGTTTTTTAGTTGTTCTGCTTTGAATCCAAGAATAGGCAATAACTGGTTTCTCGTCTTCATCAATAAACTATTAATGAGGGATTTATTTTGTAATTGAGTGCTTATCCACAAACCAAATTAGGCTGAAATTAATTTATAAATATCCTAGACTTGTTATAACAGAGGCAGTGTCATTTTAGAAGGGCTTGATAATGTCTAGGGAAGACTTAGTAAGGTGATGAGATCTACTTAGAGTTCATTTAATTCAAGTGTTGTGATGATAAACAAAAATCCTTATTAGAACTGAAGAAAAGAACTATTGCAAAGCAGTCGGTCATTTAATTGGTACAAGCAGAAAAGTAATACTGCAAATGCAATGCATATGCTGTAGCTTGAATGAGTGGCAGAGCCAGGATCTGATACAGCTTATATCCACGTGGCTTTATAAGAAGTGTTAATAAAAGGCTCTTAAGAAATAACATTTCACAGATTCTGTTTGTTTTACATTCAGGATTTTTTTCAGATTTTTAAACTCATACTTTATGCTCTATTTCAATCCTAATTTTCATTTAGGGTAGGTGTCCCTAGAAAAATATATGAACACAATCATCCATAACCTTTTTTGGCCCAGACTCCTTTGAGGAGTCCATAACTCTAGATCCTGTCCATGTGAAAAAAAGGTATGTACAACATACAATCTCAAGGATTTTAATCCATAAAAGCACTAGACATCATGGCCTGAGAACTTTAAGAACTTTACTTTAGAATATCTTACAGTAATCGTCCCAGTGTTTGTGGATATAAGAAAAGGATTAGGCCACCACTTTCTTAGTCAGCAATACGGCAGGAAAATATGGCTTGATCCAACATATAGAGAAAACAAACAGATTCTTCTCTCTTTTTATCAAAAGCTTATTAGTACAAAATGATATATTGAAAGTGCTATTTTTTTACTCTGAAATCTATTAGATACTAACGAAAGCATTAGTGTACCATATGTTCCTGTATAAAAAGTCCCCTATCCTACAGTTTTCAGTAAGAGTCTATACACACAGCAATATTTCACTTGGAGCACAGATTTCAAGGATGTGATTATATTGAAGCTCCTTTGTATCAGAAGTAAATTGAGAGCTTTGGGGTTTTTTTTCCTTTTCATTTAAACATAACGAAAACATAATTAGTATTGTGTTTTCTATCTTCTAGCCAAAAGTACTATAATTCGGAAGTAAATGTAAATAGGAGATGCATAATAAAGAAAAGAATCTTGGGAAATCCAGGAGTTTAAACTTCCTTATTTGAAAACTTTTTAAAACTGTAAGTAGTGACTCGATTTTATGACTCCCTTTATTCCAGAAATATGTTCCTGGAAAGTTTAGTACTTTGAAAAATTTTTATATAGATCATAGAAAATTTAATCTTAAAGGTCTTATGTGGTGAAAACTTTTATAGTGATCACACCTTGCTTTATCATTTTGGCAAATACAAATTTTCAACACTAAGTTTGCTTAAATTTTTAAATTAAAATGAATTGCAATAAAATAAGAGTAATGATTTGGGCCTTGATTTCAATTTTCTAAGCACAGAACAACCAATTAAAAATAAATTAGAAACTATGGTTAATGAATAACCACTAAATTGTATTCATTTTTTTCTTTCCTGCCCTTACATTTTCTTTTAATATTAAGTAATTTACTTTCATTAAAACCCTCTCTATAATCCAAATATTTATCAGTGAGTTGATTATTCTTTGAGTAAATTACAATCTAAACTATATTAATTGGAAATTGCATCTTTCTATGTTAGTTTGTGTTGCTTCTTCAGAAAAGATGTCATAGCTAAAGACAATCAAACCAAAAACAAAAATTGATTTCATAAAAAAATTAGAATGCAAGCTCTAAAATAATGTCAATCGCATCATTTTTGTCTATTTTATTTTTGTGAATTTTCTGATGCTTCAATTTCAGCAACAAATTATGAGTACTTTAGAAAAACCAAAAATGCCTTTTGAATGATGAATTCTTATTCTTAGCTTTGCCAATATCAAAAAGAAATATACCATGTGAACTGTTTTTTTGTTTTTGTTTTTTTGAGGGGTCTCTTTCTGTTGCCCAGACTTGAATGCAGTGGTGTCACCATAGCTCACTGCAACCTCCAACTCCTGGGCTCAAGTGATCCTCCTGCCTCAGCTTCCCACGTAGCTGGGACTACAGGTGCAAGCCACCACACTCAGCTAATTTTTTTATTTTTGCAGAGACAGGGTCTTATTATGTTTCTCAGGCTGATCTTAAACTCCTGACCTCAAGTAATCCTTCCACCTCAGCCTCCCGAAATGGTAGGATTACAGACATGAACAACTGTACCCAGCCCATGTGACCTTTTTATTACATAATACACCAACTTTAAGTATAGTCATATGCTGTATAATAATGTCTCAGTCTACAGTGGACCACATATACAACAGTGGTCCCATAAAATTATAATACTGTATTTTTGCTGTATCTTTTCTATGTTTAGATACACAAATACTTACCATTGTGTTACAATTGCCTACAGTATTCGGTATAGTAATATGCTGCACAGACTTGCAGTCTAGAAGCAATAGGCTATACCATCTAGCCTAAGTGGGTAGTAGGCTAGACTCCCTGGGTTTGTGTAACTCTATGATATTCGTACAACAATGAAATTGCCTAATGATACATTCCCTGTATCAGCATATACTCCTGTCATTAAGCAACTCATCACTGTATATTTTCATTGGCCTGAAGGTGTCTACAGGATAATTCCTCCTGTACAAGGTCCTATTTTGTTTAGGAGGAATCCTGGGGGAAGCATTCCTGAGAAGATTATTCTGGAAAACAAGCGGCATCTTTGTAACTTATGTTGTCAAATAAAACTGTCTTAAAAATGGCATATATTCTTTATCTATATGTTGTTTCTTTTCCATAGATAAAACCTCTGAGAAAAATTCTTTCAGAGATCTGACCACAAAACCTGACCCTCAAAATCCAGTAGAACCAACCAGAACAATACCAGAGCAGAAGGAAATAGGAACTGAGGAAAAAGGTCCAATCAGGTAAGAATTGTATAAAACACATAACACGTGTTACAGATATTGCTCAACCTGCACTAAAAAATTCAAACATCTATTCTCCCTTTTATTTGAACAAAAGAGCAGGAAAACTACAATAGCTACATAACACAAGGGAATTGGTTCAGAAATAAAAGATTGGTTCTGTCCAGTTCATTGTGCCTCATTGGCCAGGCATGGCCACTTAATCAGGGTCTCCAGGCACCCCTGACTATAGGCCAAGTCATCCCAACAAAAACATTACAGTTTCATGTCTGAGTCATTCTGCCATCATGTAAGCAGCGTATGTATTTATTAGACATGAATTTTTTTGAACGAAAGAAAAAAATGAGAATTTTTCGAGATCACAGAGAAATAGCTATTCCAATTCTGCAAATATTTTATTGTTCCAGAAGATAAATTATGATTTCCTTTCAACTGGTAAAGAAAATGTGGCATAATAACCAAGAATAATTACAAAAATGGGGGATCTTCATGCCATTGAAGAAATACAGTTTATAAATACTTCCCATAAAATTATTGGAAATGTTACAAAAGAGATGGTAATTTAAATATGAATCAGTGAATCCACAATAAAACCCAGCTAGGAGCCTCTTCCTTTTGCCACTTCTTGGCATGGTACTATGTGCCTGTTGATTTAATTTGAGTTGCTTAACTACAGTTGATATAGTTGCAATATGCTTATCAAACAATAAAAGCGTATTCTTCTTCTTTCACTGACAAGAAAAGTTGTCATCTAAAAAGAAGTTAAAAGTACCATTCCTCCACCCCACTGTACCCCACCTCACCCCTCCTTCTCTCCCAGGGGCACCCCCACTACGTTTAACCAGCTGCCGTCAGGAGGAGTGACTGTGATTATCTAGGACCCAGGGTATTGCCAAGTGAACAATAGGCATCAGGAAGAGAGAGGGTCTTTCCAATAAACACAAATTTGACTACGTATGAAAATAAGCATGAGCTTACTTCTACACTCCCACCCCCAAACATACACACACACAATGCTATTTGACAAAAATAAAACTTGAGATTATTTAGGCAAAGAGAAGTTGCTTAAATTCTGAGATAAGGACTGGAATTATGCAATGGGATAAGTCATTATTTTTATTATTTATATGACCATTAGTGTTTACAGAATGATTTTCAGTCCTATTAATAGGTCATCATTATCTTCACTCTGCAGAAAAGCAACCAAGGCAAGAAAGGTTAATTAGTTTGCCTATAGTAATAGGTAGGGTCAGTTCAACTAAAATTAGACTGCAAAAGACTTGAATTCCTGAAGGGTACTTTTTCCTCCTTCCCACCAATGCAATCTCATTTAGTCAACAGCCTAAACTTTTGAATTAATCTCTCTTTCTATTAATAGCATTAATTTTAATATAGTTAATTTTTTGTAATAATCAGTAGTGATAGATAGATTTTCAAAGGACTGAAGTTAAAGCCCTAACTAATATTTTGGGGGATAAATGTCTCTTAACCAATCTCCATTCCTGCTATAGTACATTTACTCTTCTGAAATGTGGAAATGGAAACCATTAAATTACCTAGAAAGTAAGTCCATCAGTATAGATCAAAAACACACAACTCCTTGACATGACTTATAAGGCCCTGCCTGGTCAGTCTCCCATCTGCTCTTACTTTGTCCTCTCCCAATACTCAATTCCTCCTCGACCTTCGCACCTCCTAGCTCCAGTCACACCTGTCCTATTTGTCTCCTGTACTTGTAATGTTTCCTCCTGCCACAGGCTTTTGCATATACTACTTCCTCTGTGTGTTCTATTCTCTCCTCCCTTGATGGCCTAATTAACTCTTACTCATTCTTCAGGTATCAGTATGACCATTGCTTCCTTTGGAGGGCCTTCCCTGACCTTCCTAACTAGGTCATATGCCCCTATTATAAGATCTCTTTTGTGACACTTATCACTGTTGCAATTCATATCATTATGTGCGTAAGGCCATCAGTCTCACCCTCTAAATTGTGTGCTTCATGATGACAGGGGTTATGTCTGTTTTTGTTGATGATTGGTGTCCCCACTGCCTAGCTCAATGTCTGGCACATGGTAGATAATCAATAATATTTAACAAATGAGTGGATAGATGAATCCAAACACATTGAGTTTGTTTTTCATAACTTCTAGATTTTTTAAACCGTATATAGATTCTTCAGGAGATGAGAGCAAGACACAAGCAGCTCGCCAAGTCTTTCCATTTCAACCCAGAGTTCTTGCTAAGAAGCAAACATGACCAGTGGCAGATTGAAAAGATCGTGATGAAAAAAAACGAGGCTATAAAGCTCTCAATTCCTTATTCCTCTTCTTACATTTTTTTTTATCACTATCACTATCCTAAGCCAGCAAAAAGTGCTTAAATCCGGAACATTTTTTGATGCCTTCCCAACAGCTCTTTCTGCAATACAAGTAGCAAAGTGGCTTGAGAATTATTACTAGCTGATTAGACCCAAGTTAGCTTAAATAGCTGATTAGACCCAAGTTGTTATTATTAGTAAATGGTTATTCATACCTTTTCTCAGTGAATTGGGTGAAAACCAGCTGCCCTGAAGGAGAAACTTGCAAGGAGCA
>CAUYSK010096154.1:0-14720 GCA_963575035.1 Avahi laniger | reverse complement strand
GAAATTAATTGGACAACTAAAAATATATAGAAAAAATTAGCTGGGCATGGTGGCACATGCCTGTAGTCCCAGCTACTCGGGAGGCTGAGGCAGGAGGATCGCTTGAGCCCAGGAGTTTGAGGTTGCTGTGAGCTAGGCTGACACCACGGCACTCTAGCCCAGGCAACACAGTGAGACTCTGTTTCAAAAAAAAAACTTCTTTGGCCATCTAGTTTAGGACCACAGGTCTTCAATAATCCCTATTTCCTTCACTCATCAAAGCTACCACCTTTATCATATATTTTATTTCCCTTGTATATTTGAGTAGATGTTAGCTTTATATTTATTTCTACTCATCTGTTCATTTAATTGCCAGGATCACCTTGCAGTTATCAGAGTTTTAAAACATACTTAGTATCAATTAGTGCTACTTCCCCCTGATTATTTTTCTCTCTCAGAATTGCTGGTCTGTTCATTTTTTTCCCAAGAATTTTAGAAAGTTCAAAAATTTTTTATTGAAATGTTTAAAGAATTGTGTGAAACATTAGGAAGTTTTGACATTTTTATCATGTTGTGCCTTCCTATCCTTCTGTTCAAGTGTTAATTTTTAAATGGGCTTTTTAAAAACACATCATGCAGGCCAGGCGCGGTGGCTCACGCCTGTAATCCCAGCACTCTGGGAGGCCAAGACAGACAGATTGTTTGAGCTCAGGAGTTCGAGACCAGCCTGAGCAAGAGCAAGATCCCATCTCTACTAAAAATAGAAAGAAATTAATCAGACAACTAAAAATATATAGAAAAAATTAGCCGGGCATGGTGGTGCATTCCTGTAGTCCCAGCTACTCGGGAGGCTGAGGCAGAAGGATTGCCTGAGCCCAGGAGTTTGAGGTTGCTGTGAGCTAGGCTGACGCCACGGCACTCTACCCTGGGCAACACAGTAAGACGCTGTCTCAAAAAAAAAAAAAAGAAAAACACATCATGCAATTGCACATCATGCAATTAATTCCTTTTTTCTCTCTTATTTTTGATGACCACTGTAAAAATTTTTGCAGTTTTCTGACACACACACACACACACCCCCCCTCCACACATGTGTGTATGCAAAGCCTATTGATTTGTTAATGTTTTTTTCCAGCAGCCCTGAGTTTTCTAATTATTGTCATTGTTCATTTTTAACAAGATGATAACTTAGAAATCTTTTTGCCTCAGTCTCAGCTAATAAGTCCCAAAGATCATCCAAACAAAAGTCTGAGTCCCTCATTCTAAAGTAGGATCTTATAAAGCTGCTGACTATAAAGTTTTGCTATAATTAATTAACTCCTACCTTAAGAGGCTAGAGAGGATAATGTCTCTATAAGAGAGGAAATTATTTTTAGAATGTTGTTTTCCAGGGAGAAGAAAAGTAGGTTCTTCCTCCATCATTGTAACAAACAAGGGGCCTCTCAGATCCTGATACTACTAGGAACCAAAGTGAGAGAATTCTTGGCAAAAATGTATGTGTTTCCACGGTTTGGGAGGGCAAAGTAATCAAGGTGGCTAACTCTCACCTTAGCACTAGAACCTTAGACACCATGGATGGAGGCTGCTTGGGTTGTCTTGAATATTATCCAAAAGGACCAACTGGACATACAAACCCCACCAGAGCAGGTGTATGCCAAGAGGAAGCACTAAGGAGGCAGCTGGAGAAGAGGCTGTGTCTAGGAAGAGGGAAGTGTATCTCTGGAGGTTCCCAGCAGCAAGTTCTCTCAGAAGGTAAGAGATGACTTACATTAAATTATAGCAGTATCAGTCATGTTAGCCTCTTCTTGTCCCTGACTTCCAACTTCTCATTCCTTTCCCAGCTCCCAATCCATTCGAGCTGAAGACTACCCACCTACAGGGAATAAAGAGGAGATGGAGGAATTAAAGAAGAAACTGATCATGTACCCTTTTGTATTGCAGGCTTCCAGCAGAAGAGAGAGAGTTTCTGCTTTTAAAATAAGTTTGATTTCTACAGTGAACATTTTATTTAGGTACATGATTATTATAAGATGAGAGACTGATCTTCTGTTTAAATGTTCAACAGATTTTTTTATTATCTAAAGAGTCTGAAGAAATTACTGATCCCAGCAAAGAAAAAAAAAAACTCACCCAAGTAGAAATTTTGAGTGGAAGTTATGGAAGTAAGTTTTTTTGGTGTGTTCCCAGTGGTGTTCCTCATTTCAACATATTAGTTATTAGTCAATATGAGATTTTCCAATATATGATCCTACCAAGTGAAAATTATTTTACCTCCTCTTCTCAATTTTAAAAATCTCTACTTATTTTACTTGTCTAATTGCCACAGAGTCAAATTCTACAGGCCTATAAAATGGCCAATATTCAGAGACTCTAAACAACACATACCTAACTAGTCAGCACCCAATTTCTCAAACACTCCACCTCAGTCACGCAATGAGCCGCATTCATAGTCATCATGGATTATGCACACAAAATACTTCAAAAAGTACACATATTCATAGTTGTATGAACCACTTCACAGTTATAATCCCATAGGTTCCCACGTTATGCACATTCTCACAGTGCTCATACATACTTCTACAAAAAGTAACAAAATTTCACTCACAATCCCCATCTCCTCTCCAAAGTCGGATATAGTCTCAAACACTAATCGATTCGCACCCAATTAAAACTTGTCTAGGCCGGGCGCGGTGGCTCACGTCTGCAATCCTAGCACTCTGGGAGGCCGAGGCGGGAGGATTGTTTGAGCTCAGGAGTTCGAGACCAGCCTCAGCAAGAGCAAGACCCCGTCTCTACTAAAAATAGAAAGAAATTAGCTGGACAACTAAAAATATATATATAGAAAAAAATTAGCCGGGCATGGTGGCGCATGCCTGTAGTCCCAGCTTCTTGGGAGGCTGAGGCAGGAGGATCGCTCGAGCCCAGGAGTTTGAGGTTGCTGTGAGCTAGGCGGACGCCACGGCACCCTAGCCCGGGCAACAGAGTGAGGCTCTGTCTCAAAAAAAAAAAAACCAACAACAAAAAACTTGTCTAGACGCGCGCAGACACCTTATCACTTTCAAAAACAAACGGTTCCACAACCTCACACGGTATGATACACGCCCCCTCCCCCGCAACACACAAGGACAAGCAAAAAAAGCCACACAAACTCAGCGCCTGTTCTCTGCCAGGCCGCGCTCCAGGCTCCCCGCGGGGGTAAAAACAGACAAAATTCCTGCCCTTGCTGAGCTCACACCGCCTCGGACTCCCGGTTCCCTTTTCGGCGCTCCCCCGCCCGCGCTCCTGGTTCTTTCCTCTGCCTAGGTTCTTGCTTCTCTCCCCACCTTCTCTGGGGCCCAGACTTTCACTTTCCTTTCCCAGCCTCCTCGGCCCAGGTTCTCTTTTCCCTGCTTGCTTTCCCCAGCCCAGGTTCCCGCTTCCCTCCTCGGCCTTCCCGACGGGTCCCACCATCACCCGCTTCCTCCACTCCGGGGAGGACCCACCAGCCTCACCTTTGGTCACTGGCCAACAGTCTGCGCCTGCGTACTCCCGCGCGGACTGTATCTCCCAGCTGTCTCCGCGGCGCATATTCTCGGGACCACCGGCTACGCGCGCGCCTCCTCGACATCCGGGCGTTTCCGGCCTTGAACTACATTTCCCATAGGCCCCCGGGCTGCTTTAGAAATTTGATCTCCTGTTCCTCTTCCAAGTTCTCTCTCATAGTTGCCTGGCTGCAAGTGTGAGCCGAGTCTTGGTGCGTGAGGCGCCCACAGTGAGACATCCAGAGTTCCCAGGGCGCGAACAGGGCATACGGAGCCTGTAGCTCAGGCCTGTGAACGCGCGGGTTCGTGCGTGTGAACGTTTGTGGTCATGACGAGGCGGGGGTGTGTACGCGGTGATAAGGCCGTGACGGGTGCGTGATTGTGCTCGCATGTGCCAGATGCAGGACCTTTTGGGTGACCGTGGTCGGTTGTGATGTGAGGTGTGCGACACTGTCGGGTTGGAGACCATCCATCATATGGCAGTGCAGCTCTAACCTAGTGTGTTGGAAGAGGCTTTTAATTCTGTGATATTGCCTGAGTGACAGGTAGAGCTTCATCTGCAGTTCTGGATTTAACGTTGGGACTGAGAGGTCTCTTGGAAGAAGATCTCCCTGAGAGTATATCTGTGCCAGGGATACAGAGCCCAAGAGACAATAGAGGATGAGAACATGTGTGGTGGGAAGAATTTATTCCAATCTAGCCAGTCTGGAGTCCAAGAAAGGTTGGTGTCTCATAATTCCTTAACCCTCCCCTATTCCCTTCCCTCTTCTCATGAAGTTCTCTAAGAGCCCTGAGGAAAGTGAAACACTACTGAGCGTATGTGAAAAGCAAGGTAAAGGTCAGCTTTTTTTTTTTCCTTTTTTTTCTCCTGAAATGCTAGTCAATGGTTAGGTTACTATTAGAGCGATGTGATGTGCTTTGACCAATAGAATGTGGTGGAAGTGACATTGTGAGACTTCTGAGACAAGGCCTCAGGAGGTCTTGCAGCTTTTGCTCTAGCCCTTTTCCTGCCCTGATACCACCATTTCTCGAAGGCTAAGAGCAGCTTGCTTGAAGATAAAAGTTCACTTGGAGAGAGACCTCCAGCTGAAAGTCAGCAAAACTGCTAGATATTTCAGCAAGACCATCTTGGACCACTCAGCCCCAACCAAGCCAATAGCTGACTGCTGTCACATGGATAAGATCAGCAGGAGAGCCACTCAGAAAGCCAAGCCCAGATTGCCAACTGCCAAAATAATGAGCTTATTGTTTTTTGTTTTAACCCATAAACTTTTAATTTTCTTTTAGAGGTGGGGTCTTGTTATGTTGCCCAGGCTGGCCTTGAACTCCTGGTCTCAAGCAGTCCTCCTGCCTCAGCCTCCCAAGTAGCTGGGACTACAGGCACACACTACCACACCCAGCCATAAGCTTTTGAAATGGTTATATAGCAATACATAAACAGGTGTTTAACTTCCAAGATTTTTAAAAATTACTATATTGATGTGATTGTATTATTCAACCTGTTGTGTAAAGTGATTCATATACTGATAATATATCTTGAAAACAGTCCATATCCTTAACTATTTTCTACAACTTTGCATTTGTCTTAGTGTTATAGTACATGGATATTTGGCAATTTATTTAACCAGTCACTTTCCTGTGCAACTCCTTCTCCTTGCTGTCTAGCTCCCGCGTCTTGACCAACATCACATTCCCTTCCAGGATCTTATGGGCACATGGGTTCCTTTCATTCCGGGGGTCTATAGACTCAGGAATGTGGCATTGATTTCTGCTGGATGGAGTACAGATGACGCTCCCCACTCAGAGGAATTTGTTCAGGGGTGTGATATAGGACCTATATATATTTATTCAACTAAGCAACTGGGGCTCCCTTTTTACATCTCTTTTCCCATTTCCAATTCAGATCCTGCATTCTTGTAATATCTGACTTTCTTCACTGTGATTCATTAGGGAATTTTTAGGGTGCTTAAGTAATTTTCTGAAGGATTGGCTTAAGAAATAAGCATCTCTCCTGTGTTATTTCTAAAGTATTATTACCATGATCCTTCAGAATACTTTCTCAACTTCCTTTTTTGTTTTTCCTGCCTGATGATCAAGGGAATGGTCTCAATTTTTGTATATCCACACCAGACCTAAATTCCATTTTTCTCCTATGTGCAGGGTTTATTATTAATTACTTAATTAACTTCCAAACCATATGTGATTTCCTTATATTGGAGCAATGGAGAGGTTGGTTAACAAAGATCTGAGCCCAAGGAAGTGAGGGCAACTGACTAGAGGATTCCATTGTGTATAAAATCTTAGGATTCTAGATTTAGGACCTTTAAGATGGTATTTGAGTTACTACTCTGAAATGTCTGTGAAGAAAGTTTGGGTCACTTCAGCCAGAATTCAAACTACTTCAACACAACACTCCATGTATCATACACATCTCTCCTTTTATTATTTTTCTGCTCTCAAATATGAGCAGTTTTTTCTCATTGTAAAAATTAGTAGATTCTGGCTGGGCATGGTGGCTCACGTATGTAATCCCAGCACTCTGGGAGGCCGAGGCAGGCGGATCGTTCTGAGCTCAGGAGTTCGACACCAGCCTGAGCAAGAGCAAGACCCCGTCTCTACCAAAAATACAAAGAAATTAATTGGACAGCTAAAAAATATATAGAAAAAAATTAGCCGGGCATGGTGGCGCATGCCTGTAGTCCCAGCTACTCGGGAGACTGAGGCAGGAGGATCGCTTCAGCCCAGGAGTCTGAGGTTGCTATGAGCTAGGCTGACGCCACGGCACTCACTCTAGCCAGGGCGACAAAGTGAGACTCTGTCTCAAAAAAAAAAAAAAAAAAAAATTAGTAGATTCTTAATTCAGAAGTTTGGAGAATGCAGAAAAAGCTTAAAGTAAAGCTCTTTGAATATTATAAACCATTTCACCTGTTTCTCTGTAAATAAGCATATAGATACAGGTATACAGGATTTTTTTCATTCAAAACAGTGTCATACTACTGTTTTGAAATCTACCTTCTTCATCTAACAAAATATACTGAACAACTTTCCACGTGTCAAATTATGAACTGTGTTATAATTTTTTAATGGTTACATTGTTTTCTTTGGATACATTAAGTTCCTTCCAGCTTTTTCCTATTACATAGTATATACATACAGATAGAATGTCAGACATCAGCAATAGAAAGAAAAACATCTAGAGGTATGCCTTTAAATGTTAACATGGATGATTTCCCAGATGTGATACTGATTTTTAATTATATAAACTGAAGTATACTTGCTAACTGTATTTCCTATTTTCTTTTACAAGAACCACCTGTTGATTTTAGAATATATGTTTGAGGTATTTTATTAAATGGACGCTCTTCAAAAAGTAGGTGAAAAAACGCTAAGTCTTTAGGTTATATTTACAGCTCAGCATATTCTAAGTACTATGCAATGAATGATTTATCTTATGTTCTTTTCCAACAAACTATTAGTTTTGACCCAAGTATGACTGTGGGTAGTGTGCCAAGGGAAGAAGGGGTAAGAGGCCCAAACCTTACCTTGGAATTGTTGCTTCATATTATGTCTTTTTCTGGCTGGTTGTCTTTTTCTTCTTCTTCCTCTTTTTCTTCCTTCCTCTTCCTTTCTTAGGATAGCGTATTAGGCAAGGTTCTCCAGAGAAACAGAATGGTGGGAGGATGTGTGTGTGTGTGTGTATCTATATCTATGTAAATATATATACATATGTATACATCTATATATATATATAGAGAGAGAGAGAGAGAGAGAGGGAATTGGCTCACGCAGTTGTTGAGGACTGCTATCCAAAATCTGCAGGGCAGGCCAGCAGGCTGAAGACCCAAAGAGTTGCAGTTTGAGTCCAGAGGCAGTCTGCTGACCCAATTCCTTCTTGCTCAGTGGAGGTTAGTCTTTGTTCTGTTAAGGACTTCAGCTGATTGGATGAGACCCACCTACATTAGGAGAGTAATCTGCTTTATTCAAAGTCCACTGATTTAAATGTTAATCTCACCCAAAAAACACCTCTACTGAAACATCCAGAAAAGTCTGACCAAATATCTGGGCATTGTGGCCCAGCCAAGTTGACACATAAAATTAACCATTACAAGTCCACCCTTGTCAATTTGGTACCCATAAGCATCTCCTGAAACCATGCTTAATATCTGAATAAAGACAGTAACAAAGTCATACTTCTGCTTAACATCATACAACTATCCTGTGTGCAACCAAAAATACATTACCTCCTACCCCAGAAGGGGATGCAAAGTCCAGGTGATGTTTACCCTTCTCCTTAATATGTCCCATAACTTAAAAATTCTGATATGAAGTTAACAATACTTAAATACCATGATATAAAGTCAGTACATCTTATTACTACATGATAAAGAAATAAGAAAGAGAAGAAAATAAAGCTTTGCTACACACACACATAACAAAATAAGGAAGAAATACCCTTGACAATTACAGTCCTTTCTGTAACTGGGCACCTGGTTATAGGTGGCATTTATAACTACATTTTCCTACTACTCATTTTAAACTTTTTAAAAATTTCCTATTAACGATAAAAGCCACTACCCATTTTATATTCCCTTAGCCCTCAGCAAGCACCTCGGCTGGTTGTGATTCTTTACCTGGTGGGATAACCCGATTCTTCATGTTTGAAGGGTCTGGATGGTAGTTTTGGCAGAAGCATTTCATGTAAGGAAGGCAAATCCATATCCAGAGTGTGTAGTCCAGTAAGAAAAAAAGGCTGCCTCTTCCGTGACGGAAGCAGTCCAATGTCATCAACCTGCCACCAGGGAGTGGTGGCATATTGGGGAACGAGTGTTGGTCTCCACCACTGACAGACTTAACTGTAGCTGTAGTCAGGTTGGCCTTGGTAAGTGGAAATCTGTGTTGCTGAGCCGGTTACAAGGTCACTATGTGTGTGATGTCGCTCCCCGTAAACATGCGTAATCACACAGTTCAAACGGCCACGTCACACATCACCTCACAGTCACTGCACGAGCGGCCAAGTTCACCGCATGAACCCACGCGGGCATACAGCCCAGTTACTCCCTCAAACTTTCTCAAAACCGTTTCACGTGCAAACCTCCTCACCAATGACACCCTCACAGTCGATTTCACATACACCCCCTTCCTCTCGGCGGGAGTCACCTTTGCACAAGTGCAGTTTCCCACCAAAACACGCCTCCCGCCGCAACCTCACAACTGGAGGCCAGATCCCTCCGCACCAGCCACCAACAATTCTCTTAAGTCACCGCACGCGGCCGCCCCTTTGATGGGATAGGGACAGCCACTGTGCTAGTTCCAAAATCCGTCCTCACAGAAATCAAGAAACGAAGCCCGGCAGGCTGTCGGCGTCACGCCAGCCCGGAGCCTGGCGGAAGACTTAACCGGGCGGAGCTCACAGCTTTTCCCCCTCGGACTACGTTTCCCAGAGGACACCGCTGTCCAAAGCTACTTCCGGTAGGAGCATCGCCGGAATGGTTGGGCGGTAGAGGCAGGTGAGGGCGTCCCGGGACCGGTTGAGAAGGCAGGTATAGGCTTATGGCCTCGCCTGGAATCCGAATCAGAACCTGGACCGGAGACTTTCCTGAGGATGCTGAAGGTGAGGAATCCTGGATCACCAGGGCCGCGGAAGAGGAATGTCTGTAGTTTCAGGCCTCTGAGAGCGGGAGCGCCCGCAGGAGGGGTGGGTTGCGTCGTGAGCTCGGCAGGGAGACTAGAGTTTATCTTTGGGCTCAGTGTGTGTGGCTGCGACTGGGTACGTGGTTGTGCTTTTGTGACAGTGTGATTATGTGCGTGACCATTTGTGTGAATGGAGTTTGTATGTGACTGTGACCGTGATTGTGGGCGGCTGTTTACTTATGCGAAGGAAAAGCACATTTACACAAACCGTTATACCCAGGCTCCCACGATGAGGCATCAGGGATACACTCGAAGTAGTCAGCTGTAGATTTACACACCAACACAAAGCCAAAAGCACACTGTGCACCCCACATTTATCATCATCACGCAGCCTCAGAAAAAACCATCTACGTATAGTATGCTCACGTACTTAACGTGTTTTGATTTTTTTTTTCAAAGATTAGGCCACGATATGCATTGTTTTGTAATTCCTTATTCAAAGATAATTAGGTTTTTCTGTCTGTATTAAAGGACAAACTTAGGAAGATTCCCCAGGATGCTTGCAGGTGTGATTCTTCTTTAATTCTAACAGTACTGTACTTCAAACTAAAGACTCAAGAATTTATTTTGGTCTGAAATTTTTTGTTCTATTTATTCTCTTCCATCTGTGTTGTTTTAGCCCCTATTTTTGAAATTTATGTTACACATATATTGGATCTTTGGGGGTCTGTTTTCTATTTCCCTTATCTTTTCTTATAATGCCCATTTCCTTTCCTTTTTCCTCTTAATTCAGTGAGAATTTGCTCAGGGCAGTTAATGAGCAGCTTGGTCAGATCCGTTTCATCATAGTGCTGGAACACTGGGCTGGCCTAACTAAATCCCTTCTGCTGAAGAGCCCGAGCCCTGTTTTTCTTGAGTCCATTCTGCTGCAGCTGGGTTCCCTCGTGGTTTTGAGTAAAGCTGTGATTTGTCTAAATTCCCTCTAATCATTCATATATGTGTCTATGGGGATTGGGAGTAGGAGATGTGAAGGGGAAAGAAAAATGTCATTCTAAATTAACATTTTTGGAGCTCAGAGGCAATCATCTCCTCTCTCTTTTTTTTATCCCCCTCCTCCCTCACCCAGCAACATCTTCTTTGGACTGAGTTTCTCCTACAGAGGAACAAGAAGAGGATTAATTAATAAGTTCAATTCTAAGATAAGCCATGGCCCATGTAAGTGGGTATTTTCTTGTTCCTAATCAAAGTAGTTCTTTTCTATAGGGCATATGAATATTTACATTCTTTACCCTTGACATTGTTATCTGCCTGAGAATTACACAATGACTTTTTAGTGAGTGAGTAAGTGATAGTGCCGGGGCCTTTGTTTTTTGCTCCTCTCCTCTCCAACCAGTGTTCATATTCTTGTTGACTACATCATTCTTCATGTCCTTTATGCTGAATCTGCTGCCAGGAATACGGAGAGAACAGAAATAGTATTCTTTTGGGGAAAATATTAGTGTTTCTCTTGTCAGAACTTCGGTTTGATGAGGTGACTTAACAAATAATTTATTGAGTACCTTCTATGTAACAGCCATTCTTCTAGGAATAAATCAGTGGGGAAAAAAAATCACACACAAATCTTCAAATGTGGAGCTTATCTTGTAGTAAGAGAGTCAGAAAATAATTTATGTAGTGTAAGACTTAAGACTACGTTTTAAGACACAGAGAGATATACGGAGTTGGTGAGCAAGAGAGAATTAACAAAATAATTACATGATAAAACTAAGACCAGAGAGCAAGTATATGTCTTATCTATAAATGCATATGGGCTCTAACTCATGTATTAAAAGAAAAAGACTTTCAGACTGAATCACAAAAACCCAACTCTCTGATCTATAAATCAGACAACTAAGTGATTCAGAAAGGCTAATAAAAGGAAGGACAAATTCACAGTTTTGTGTTTTCTAATTAGATATGGTAGGAATTGGTGTTGGAGATCTTACCAGAGAGACTTTTTGCTTTGTGAGGCTTTAGGATTAGATGGAGATATGATTGGTACTTGCATAGAAAAATCAAAGATCTTGCCAGATAATAGATGATCACCAATTACAAACTCCAGTTTTAGACTGAACAGAGTATTTTAGACTTAGGTCATCTCTGTATGAGTCTGGATTATTCTACATCAGTGTTCTCTATCTTAGGAACTCAGGTACAGGGAGAGGTGGTGGATAAGAAGAGTTAAGATCTCTCAGGTGTAATTGAAAAACAATGGAATGTATACCTTAGGAAAGACTTTAGAGATTTTATCTACCCCAGAGATTCATGTTTAAGAGAATGAATGAATCTCTTATTATATTAATAAGATCAGATATTATGCCACCAATAGAAAAAAACTACCCCCAAATTTAGTAGATTAAAGCAAAAACAATCATGGTTTGGCTTACAAATCTGCAATCTGAGCAGGGCTTAGTAGGGACAGCTCACCTCTGTCCCTACTGAAATTAGCTGAAATGGCTTGGTATTAGCTGAAATGGCTTGATTGTGTGCTAGATGACCCATTTTCAAGACAGTTCCCTCATATGGCTTGCAAGCTGTTGCTGGCAGTTGTTTGGGGAGCCTTGGTTTCTTTCCTCATGAGCTATTCCATGGGCCACTAAGGCTTCCTAGGCACGTGGTGGCTGGTTACAAGAATGAGCATCCCAAGAAAGTAAAGCAGAAGTATGAAACATATTGTGATCTAGCCTTGGAACTCACATAATCACTTTTGCTGTACTCTATAGGTTGAGTAAGTCACAAATGTCCTCTCAGGTTCAAGAGAAGGGGGCACAGACCCCCACACCAATTGGAAGCAGGCATCTCAAGGTTACACTGAAGAAGAATATATAGGATTAGAGATACTTCTGTATCGATCTGTGGAAAATACAGTCTGTACCAATTTATTTTTTGAGTCAGAGTCTTGATCTGTTGCCCAGGCTGGAGTGCAGTGGCCTGATGATAGTTCACTGTATCCTTGAACTCCTGGGCTCAAGTGATCCTCTTGCCTCAGCCATGGAAGTAGCTGGGACTACAGGTGTGAGCCACCATGTCTGGCTAATTTTTTTTACCTTTTTGTACAGACAAGGTCTCGCTATGTTGCCCAGCCTGGTCTTGAATTCCTGGCCTCAAGCAGTTCTCCTGCCTTGGCCTCCCAGAGTACTGGGATTATAAGTGTGAGCCACCTTGCCTTTTTACCAGATATTTCATAAAGAATTTGCACAAAAACTAAAAACACCTATAGCGTAATAGTTACAATGAAAAAAAATCTTCAAGTCCTCTTTCTCAAGGTAGAGATTTTTATAATACATTCTGGAAAGACTGAAAGGTTTCCAACTATTTAATGTAATTGGGAGCCTCCACTTATTTTGTTAATTGCTAGACGATTAACAGGAATTTCCTGCCCTACACAAGAGGATGTGTCTGCAGAAACTGAATTGTTTAAGAACACACAGGCACTCTGCTTCAGTCGCAATAAATTTCTTTTTGATCCGTGTCACAGGCTTAGCCTATATACCCACCTTTTCCTATAGTGACTTCTTTTAGCACCTCTGTTTCCTTTTTAAAAATGTTTCTTATAATTTCAAAAATAGTACTATGATTTGTCATTTTAGGAGTTGGTGATGTTCAGAGATGTGGCTATAGATGTCTCTCAGGAGGAATGGGAATGCCTGAACCCTGCGCAGAAGAATTTGTACAAGGATGTGATGTTGGAGAACTATAGCAACTTGGTTTCGCTCGGTAAAGTTATCTAACAATTCAGAACCTGACAATTTAGGATACCTCTAACAATTCAGAATCTACTTCTTGAAATTTTTGCTTTCTCTGCTATGAATTTTAGGGCTAGCTTTCAAATAACTAGATGAATTTTCTCTTTGTGAAGAAACGAGCACAGCTGGATGGAGGTGCACTTTCAGTTTCCCCATTCTTACACGTTCTTCCGGTCCTTTTGTTTTTTCTTTCCCTCACTCTCCTGCCTCCCTGTCCTTTCTTGTGATGACTTTCATCCTTGATGTTTAAGGGCCAGAACTGGAATTCTGCAACATTAAAGCATAACTTTGTGAAAGAAACGAGGCTTTGTCTTTTGTTTCACTTTCACTGCAATAAACATGCCAGTGTGGTAGCAGAGATTAAAACGAAACACCTGGGTTCCAGGAGCGAAGACTTTTGCTTTCCCAGTTAATGTAGTGATAGGCTGGATTGAGAAAGGCCATTTACTGTTTATAATTCAAATGAGCACTATTCCATTTCCTGTAACAAACGTGCTCTCTTTTAAACAATTTGCCTTTGGAAGTTACATTATAAGAACTTTATACATTTAGCATTAAAAAATGGGAATAAATGTCTCAAAAAGCTTTTTTTCTCATAGCAGAATAAGAATAGAGAAAGCTTTATGTAAATTTAAGTAATATTTAAAAATATTATAAAAATATTTTATATTTTAAATAATATTTTCCTTTGTTTCATATGATCCTGAATTCATCTGAATTTGAGTATTTCATCCCTTCTCCTTTCTTTCCTCTGTATCCCTTATCAAATACCATTTTGACCTATGATTTACTTCTATTTTAATCAATTCCGAATCACTGTATTTGGGTACTTTCATTCCCATCTCAACTCACTTTCTTTTCTTATAACCAGGACTTTCTATTTCTAAGCCAGCTGTAATCTCCTCATTGGAGCAAGGGAAGGAGCCCTGGATGGCTGTGAGGGAAGAGACGGGAAGATGGTTCCCAGGTGAGTAAGCTATAATCAGGAGGCAGGAAGCTCTTGCAAAGAGCATGCCAGCTGGTTAGAATGTTGGATTGGCAAGGCGGAGATTGGTTGCACAACAATGTAAATATACTTAACACTACTGAACTATACATTCACACAAAAAAATAAGAGTCTAAGTTTCCTCCTTTGAAAATGGGACAGCCCTTAGTGACTTGCTTCTAACAAATAGAATGTGGCAGAAGTGATACTGTGTAATTTCTGAGTCTAGGTCATAAAAGCACTGCCTGGCATTTGCTCACCTACCCTTCCTCCCTCCTCGCATCTCTCCACATGCTTTCGGAGCCTTGAGCTTTCAGGTGAAAGGGTATCTATTCCCTAGAAACGGCTATGCTGGACAGAACATACAGAGAAACCACATAAAGATAGACAGCCCCAGGAGTCACAGTTGTGCTGGTCCCTAGCTTTTCCTACTCAGGCCAGGCATCAGACATACGAGTGAGGAAGCTACCGAAATGATGTAAGCCTGATCACTGTGTGACTACCACTGGAGAAACTCCAAGTAAGGAATGCCTGCTTGGCTGAGCTCAGTTAATCGCCAGATCTGAAAGATAGCAATAATAAATAATTATTACTGTTTTAAGCCATTTGGTTGGAGTGGTTTCTTACAGATAACCAAGTATGTGGTTTATTTATATATGTGTTTATATATAAAATCACTGTGGTAGATGTAGGAGTGAGTAGAAGCAGGGAGACATGTTTGGTAGTTATTACAAATTTAAGGACTTTAAATGATTATGATTCTTAACAGTTTGTTAACTTTATATTTCTTTTTATTCTCATCTTAATTCCATTTCTTTA
>CAUYSK010096152.1:0-22747 GCA_963575035.1 Avahi laniger | reverse complement strand
CGTGGCATCAGCCTAGCTCACAGCAACCTCAAACTCCTAGGCTCAAGCGATCCTCCTGCCTCAGCCTCCTGGGTAGCTGGGACTACAGGCACGTGCCACCGTGCCTGGGTAATTTTTTCTGTTTTTAGTTGTTTGGCTAATTTCTTTCTATTTATAGTAGACACGGGAGCTCACTCTTGCCCAGGCTGGTCTCGAACGCCTGAGCTCAAGCAATTCTCCCGCTTCTGCCTCCCAGAGTGGTAGGATTACGGGTGTGAGCCACCGCGCCCAGCCAGTAAACATTATTCTTATAAAACACTTTTACAAAGCACCAAGAAGAAATTGAAAAATACCTCTCCTAGAAAGAATGACTGTTAACATTTTGATGGCAATCCTGGCACCTTTCCTTGCATGCCAGTTAGAATCTTTAAATGCAGTCTTACAATACCTTTTACAAGAAACTGGTACGTAATCTAAGATATTTAGAAAACCTCTGATGTTTTTCTATATCAAAAGATAATTCTACATATTATGCTTCTACCCCTGCTCCCTGGAAATTGAATGGTTGCTTTGTCATTAATAAGGAGGTATTCTAAGGACAGAAAACAAAGAATAGGGATAAATATGAATCTTTTTTATACTTTTATGATCATAAAGTGGGAGCACAGTGAACTTCAGGTTTATGAATAAAAATCGTCAATCTATTTTCAGACATCTAAGTCTGAGCCAAATGTGATTCATGCAATTCTTTGACCCAGTACACAATCTAGAATACTAATATTTGCTATAGCAACATACTAGCAGTTTACTTTTGTGCTGTGATACTATGGATAGTTATAAAAATTTAAAATACATATGTACACTTGCATAATGTATATATATATTATATATGCCTGTGTGGATATTTGTCAGTCCTATGAAGAAACAGTAATAAATATTAAAAGTTTTTAAAAATTTACTACTTCACAGCATCACATTTTTACACCCGTGATTCCACCATACATTTCTCCATGGAATCTGTTATTCATATCTGTAAAGACATTTTTTTTGCATAGGTTTTAGAGTCATTTTGTTTCTGAATGTGTCCTTGTGAAGATTCTGATAAAAATCTACTACCAGTATGTAATTTGATAATCCTAATTAATGACTATTTTTAGCCATGCTATATAAAATTGAATTTGTGTTAATGGTTGCAAAGTTCAGGTAACAGGAATTAACCTGTTCGCTTTTCATATGTTTAGCTTTTCATATGTTTTCTGAAGTTTTAGATGTTGATTTACTAATTTGTGCCCCTGTTAGATTTTGGCATTTCCTTAGGTTTTAACATTCACCCTTTGGTATTGAAGAATCAAGGAGTTATTTAATCATCTAAAGTTTCACGTTGCTTTGCAAACAGACATGTGCAATAATCAGGTGTTGACTATGGTGACAGACAAGTGTGTAGGGATGTTGACTGACTCCTCTGTAGTTGTAAGTCAAGGGGTTAGGGAAGGAAAGGGAGTTTGGTTATTGCTGTTGCCTGTAAATCTGTTTCAAGTTGAAGGATCAATTCAGGATCAAGACAAAAGAAAATCTCCACTGTGAAATATCAAAGGAAGAGAGAGGGGAGTGGGAGGAAGACAGGCATTGTCTTTTTCTTGTACCTGAAATTCTTTTAGTTTCTTTCAGTAGCAGAGAAAAAGCAATAGATTAAATGAACTTTTAAGTAGAAACTTTTTAAATTAAATGAAACTTTATGTATTTTTTGGTCTTCAAAATCTTACCTATTAACATGAAAAAATAATAGATTAAGATTTTAATACTGTGAGGCAGCCAGAATAAGCAGAGTTACTTTTTTAGCCCCTTCGCCAGCACTCAAACATACCCAGTCTCATCCTCCTTAACCCTGTGTTCCTCCCTCAATTTGTGATAGGTGGTCTTGTATGGAAGTGTATACATGCTCATGTGTCATTTGAAAACACTTTGGTAATTTCCTGTTCTTCTACTTTGATCCTGGTAGAAGACCACTGTTTTCAAACCTCCAAAAAAAGCTGAGCTTTAGGTACAACATAACTTTCTTCATCTCATCCCAAGTTCTCTCTTTTCCCTTGAATCTGCCTTTTTTAACAGTGCTCACATCCTGTTTTGGTTTTAGGTCCTCAGTATCATCGGAGGCCAAGAAACCTGATTCTAACCCAGACAGGTTGATTTTTGTAAGATTACTTCCTTGTATCTTCATCTACCTCTGAAAAATGTTTTTTGAAATGCCAGGCTTATGTTATTCCTCAAGCATATCATATGTCATGTGCCTCCTAAATGGATCAGTTTTTAATCTAAGATTTCTGAACTCTGACCTCTGTTATTTGTTAACTTTTCTGAGACAAACATAATTGCCAACACAACCATATATGTACTCTCAAGATGACTTTGCTTTCCACATTTCCAGTGGCATCCATATTTCTCATATCAGAATGCAAACCAATCTTAGAAGGACTCCAGTGTGAGTAGGTTGTGATTATTTAAGTGGTTTGACATTCAAATCGAGGTTATGAAATAAGTTTGTCCATTATTTAGAGTATAAAGAATGTCATGCAAGTATGTCGTCATTTCTTATTACTAGTGTTTAATAATCTGAATAATAATAGGAAAGGGAAAGAATGTCTAGAGGTTGCCATCCCAGTCTAGCTTTGTGACCATGGTTCTACTTAGAGTTTTCTAAGATACTTGTGCTTTCTTTGTCTTTGTAATTGCCCCTTCTAGCTACAGAATTCTGTGCTTCAGACATTAAACTTACAATAGTTGACTGACAGTGCTTTGGGATGCTAACCTTAATGTTTTGCTCCTGTTCCCATCTCATTACTTGTTGGCAAGATGGCCACCATCAGCCAGTAACATCAGCCAGTAACACCATCAGCCAGGGTCAGTAACATTGCTTAATTTCCTCTTACATATTCAAGATGTTTTTTTCTCTGAGGTTCTAGTTGTTCACCCTGGGCTAAGAGAAAATGAAGTTTAAGAGGAAGAAAGCAAAGATCTTTAAGCCTGAACTTTTAAAAAACATATATTTAATTATACCGCTTTTTGAAATTATAAAGTTTTAATTCCAAAGTATATATATTTTTATATAATACCAATTATAAAAATCTTTCTTATATGCATTTAATTTGTATTTTTAGTAGCATGAACAGGTAATTTCAAAGTTATAAACCCTCTTTCACCTACCTGATAGGTGGTATCATAGTAGCTAGCATTTTTATTTCTGGATATTATATCTTAAATCTTGAATAGTCTTATTTTCATTTCTGATTGTGGCCTATTGCCATCAAGTTGGCTGGCTTTCGGGTTGTGTAACTTTGCTCAGATGATTCCAGAGAAGATTGCAAATAATTAGTACAATTTAAGTTAGAATTGAAGAAATTCTGGTTGTGCTATAGTGAGTAGTTTCACGCATAAAGAAGCCTGGATTTAAATCAAACCATAGGAATCTTGTATTTTAGTTTTAAGTTTCTTTATAGATAAAATTACTAATATCCACATTCATGCTCCACATACGCTAATAAAAGTGTATATGAAGTATATTTCTATTTGTGGATGAAAGTGTTCTGTCTTACTCCAGCACTGTACAGTGTGTTTGAATGTCAACTTGCTGTTACGTCACAGCTGCTGTTGAGAGCCAAGATGCGTTCATGTTAAAATGAAGACTGTTATGAAAGAGGAGAGTAGAGTGGAGTGCTGTGTAGTGAGTAGCTGAAACTAGTGAACGTACGACTGAGAATGCCCAGTGGTGCAGCTCTTCTCTCCTGTGAACTAACAGCCAGATTGTTTGTAATTTCCCATGCTATTTAAAACAGGGTTCTCATGTATCAGCCATCTTCTGTAAGGGTGCCCAGTGTGACTTCGGTTGATCCTGCTGCTATTCCGCCTTCATTAACAGACTACTCAGTACCATTCCACCACACGCCAATATCAAGCATGTCATCAGATTTGCCAGGTATGTGGAGAATTTTCGTTTTTGTTTTTTAATCAAATTTTATTTATTTTTAATTTTCATCTGTGGAGCAAGTACAGTTTCAAAATTGTAAAATTTAAATGCTAAGGAAATTTGAAGGCTTCATTTAAAGGTCATATCTGTTTTAATACATCACATTCAGTTGTTACCATTTTAACTATAGAGCAGTTGTTGCTCTGTAGATTGCTAATGATAGGAAATACAGAAGAATAGTAAGAAAATGTTACAGATTTTATTTTCCCTTGTAGAGGATTTGTATTTAGAGACTATTTCTGGGTTTACTTATCGTAGACTCTTCACAGGTTAGGGGAGAGTATTTTCTCATACTCTTCTTGATAGCCTGTCAGAACTTCAGAATATACTGATCCAGTTTGGAGCTGATTTTGTCTACCAGCTTTATCCTGTGGATTTTATTTCCTCTATAAAGATAGAGTCTACCGTCTGTTTCCCTAGAACAGTGCTTACTACGTGGGGGTATCCTTTATATCTACAGTAGTCTTCCCTTATCCACGGGGAATACGTTCCAAGACCCCCAGTGGATGCCTGAAACTGCAGATAGTACAGAACCCTATATATACTATGTTTTTTCCTATACACACATGCCTATGATAAAGATTAATTTATAAATTAGGCACAATAAGAGATTAACAACAATAACTAATAATAAAATAGAACAATTAGCATACTGTCATCACTACTCTTGTGCTTTGGTGCCATTTTTAAGAAAAATAAGGGTTACTGGAGCACAAGCACTGTGATACCATGACAGTCGATTTGATAACCCAGATCCCAGATGGCTACTTGAGTGACTAAGGGCAGAGAGCTCCTGGACAAAGGAATGATTAATGTCCTGGGTAGGATGGAGCAGGATAGAGTGGGACAGCTTGAGATTTCATCAGACTACTCAGAACAGTGTGCAATTTAAAACTTGCTGTTTATTTCTGAAATTTTCCATTTGATATTTTCTGACTGCATTTGACTGCAGGTAAATGAAATCATGGAAAGTGAAACCTTGGATTGGGGGGGACTGCTATATAAATAACTAAACATTTAAAAAATTCAAGGTTGCTTGACTTACCTTAGTGTCAGGACTTATTCTACCAAGGCCATATTGTAAAATTTAAACTTTTCCCACCTTTACTCTTCTTTCCTCTCTTCATAGCCATTGTTTTCACAAACATTTTTGTCAATCAAATTTGAGCAAGTTAGGACCAGTGCTGCTTATATTTGTTATTTCCCTTTTCTCTTAAGGGCCTATTTAGTGGAATACAATTCCTTCCTCCTGTTACTAATTTTGTTTTGTAGATTTGTAAAGTTGATTTTGACCTATGGTTTATTTTGCTTTCTCTCCTTAGGTAGGTCTTTATTTTAAGCACAATACTTATACTGTTGATGAAAATTTGTATTATTGAAACAATTAACACTTGTGTTGTCTGGCCCAGTATTCGTTGTATACAAAGCCTAATGCTAAGGACAGATGAGGCTTCGTGGTCCATGACAAAGACAGAAACTCAGATTACTAATTCCTAACTGCCATGTATTGCTTTAACCTTGGCTAGTTTGAAGAGTGTCCATATATCATCTTAGTATGTGTTATAAACAAGCATTCCTAAAGATTTGTTTCCTAAAGAGATTGAATTAAAAATTAATCCTGAAAAAAGATCATGAACATTTCTGTTTATTAGAATAGTGACCCTGCCATTTAGCAATAACATAGACACAAATTTACAAATCACTTGTCCTATTAATTTTCAAATTGTGTGAATCTGGATGAATTTTTAATTTTGGAGAATTTATATTATTGCAAAATTTGAGTGTAAATTGAGACTTTATTTCTTTTTAAAAATGTACAGATTAAGAAAAATGCAGTAAAATATGTCTGAATTCTGTGTATTTGGTAAAATGCATTTCAAGCGGGAATTGGGGAAATAAGACTATTATCCAGGGCTGATATTAACCATATGCGAATATTGGTTGTTAAAATGTTGAAAAGCTTTCTTGCAGTTGATAAACTGAGTAGAATAGGATCTGTTGTGCTTCAGAAGAACTGCTAGTTTATCGTTATCTGTGAATTATGTTACTACATCTCAATAGTTTTTCTTTTTGTTTTTTGATAATGTGCTCTTTTGTAATTAGTAATAACTTTGGTTTTATTTTTGTGCATATTTTTATGTAATTAATCATACTGTGGAGAGTTTTGGTATTGCTAAATTTAATAACTTATAATAAAATATTAAATAGAACACCAAGAATGGAGAGATAACAAAGTTTTAATACATTTCTTAACATTCCTTTTAAACATCATAAATATGAATCTTCTGAATCTGCAGGAGAACAAAGAAGAAATGATATTAATAATGAGCTGCAGCTTGGAACATCTTCTGATACTGTGCAACAATGAATACAAATAAAACAAATAATTTGTATTTATGGAATGGAAAACAGCTTGATTATTTCAAGAAAAAATATGACTGCCTTATTATTGCTAGTGCCATATTGTCAGGTGCGAATGGTGCTCAAAAGTTGTATCATTAAAATTTGAAAATGCTAAACATTTACATATTTAATCATGTAGCAATTATGTTTTGTTAAAGTTTATGGCTCAAGTAAGGAAAATGTGTTGTCATCAATGAGGGAAAAAACTGAGTCAGTTTCACATAATGAAGCATTTAAAATTTAAAAATTACAATTTTATCAAGTGTATTAATAAAAACATTTAGAATGTATTATCAAAATTTTTAATACCACCTGCTTCTTAGTTTAAAATAATTGAGCATTTTCAATGATGAAATACTTAGGAGGGCATAAAAATATGTCAGTATGACATGCTGCAATTATGGTGAAATAAGAAAACAGCATTTTGCTAAATTTATGAAACAAGGCAGTAAAATTTTAATCACTGTTGATAAAATTTCATTTATTTCATGTAAGAGTTTTAATATTCTACTTAAAATGTAAAATGCAGGAGTACTTTGGTAGTTTAGTTTTTTATTAGAATATTACAACATCTGTAATACTATATCAGACTTCACTGTTAATTATTTGAGGAAAAAATGGTTTCAGCGAGAGATATTTACATTAATACCTTATTGTATTTTGTATTGACTGCACCCATATAATGCTTGGAAAAGACAATCTAGAGTTTCAACCAAAATTTTAGAAAAATTTCTAGGTATTTTATATATTATGACATTGTATAAGTCACCATATTCAATTATCCATGGATGAAGTATCAAAAGATGTAGATCAAATAAATCTCTTTAAATCTTTTCTAAATAGACTTTATATTTACTGGAACACATGAAATTATCAAAGAGAATTACAGTACAACTGAAGAGCTGGAATCGAAATAATTATAAAATAGTGAGTCTTTGGACCTTGATGGGCATGCTCTAGTGATAGAGCTGCAAAAACCAGAAAATCATATCAAGCCCTTATATTTATATTAGTTGAAATTATGAAACAGGAATAGTTTGAACATTTAGAAAATGAGCACTTTCTAGTAATTTGGCTTCAGTACACAGTATTTCAACAGAGCTGTCAATACTTAGCTTAATAAAAAAAGTTTGTTATAAATACAGATGGAGTGATACAACAAACATTAAAAGTGATTGAACATATAAAACTGAAAAACTATAAAAAAAGTAGAAACCGTTAAAAAAAATGAAGAAAAATGTTATAGCATTTGAAGCAAAACAAAATCAAATTGATTAACATTCCAATAAACTTCTTATGACTTAGTCAATAATAGAAATATTGAATATATGAAACTCCCAAAAGATATTTTAAGGGCTAGACAAATCTTGAATTACTATTTAGCAGAAGCAGAGAGAGGATTTACTGAACAGTGTTGTTAATGTTAAGAGACACTCTCTGCTAATGGAGTTGTCTCACTGCACTGATTATCATTTTAATGGAGGAATCGTTGGAAAAGTTTATTGTGATTCTTTTTGTCCAGTGTTGGCTGAAATCACCGTATCATATAACTAGTAACAGGCGTACAAAATGAAAAATTATAGCGACAATTTAAAAAAGTACTTTAGAAATCATTTCAGTGATTTCTTTCAAATGATTGGTGCTACAGCTTGTATCACTAGATAGGCATTTTTGTAATACCTTTATTTAGAGATTATAAGGGAATAAATATATTTAAAAATTTTGATTTATAAATTATACTGGTTATTAAATTATTTTAAACGTCCCCACTAATATTCTCTATTTTGAGTAAAAGTATATCAGGCTTTCACTGTGTGGTGGTTATGTTTGGGTTGACCTTGAATGCCAGCATAAAAACTCATGGAATTGAACAGAAATTGGCCTATCTTAATGACCTATACCTAGTTCGTGGTTTCTTTTTTAGTGTTTGAAATAATTGAAAATTTAGCCATACAGGGAGGTCTAGGGGAACTGACTTTGAAGTTTATTGCTAAACTTTTCCGACCAGAAATATTTTTATTATTTATTGTTATTACTTTAATACTTCAAAATGAGATTACTAGATAACCTTTTTCACATTCTTGTTTCTAAAACATAACTGGAGAATTCCATTGCTTTGTTTTACAAAATTATGTTAGTTTAGAACTCAGTAAACCATGATAACATCAGCCTGTTAGTGAGCAGCATTTACCAAGTGCTTGCTTTGTGCAGAGCTCTGGATGGTGTACTGCTCTTGACGTGAGAACAGGGGAACAGGGGTTATCGATGAAATAGCTGTTTAAGAAGTAATATTTAGATGAACCTCACTGTGGTGTATTTCTGAAAAATAAATGTGAAGTATTTTAAGAGCCTAAGTATGGTTTTTTTTTTTAAATGGTACAAATCCAGATCATCATCTCATTATTTTTATTGCTTCTCATTCTGAGTGACAGAGGAAGAGGGAACATTTACTTTGACTATTCCTAATTCTCTGGAAATTTTGGGACTGCTGCCTTTGAGTCCCTGGGAGGTGGTTTTCCCAGTTGCTTTGTCAGGGAATATGTTCATCTTCGGGTTTTTTACACATTAACTATCACTGATCATGGTATAAAGCTTCCTTGTGGCAGAGTGGTAAACACCCCAAATGTTTTGTGACTTAATGATAAATAAAAATGACTTTGGGAAATAATTCTGGTCTCCAAATATGAGACAACTATTAACAAAGCATTTTTGTTTTAGGTTTGGATTTTCTTTCCCTTATTCCAGTTGATCCCCAGGTATGTATCCTGAATTTAAGCAACTAATTTGTATTTGATTGTTGGTTTTGTCATGCTAACTAAAAATGACCAGTTGCATAAAATCAGGACAGTCAACTCTCAAGTTTTGATGGAATGAAAGTACTATATAAATATTTCACAATTCTATTTGGAGGAATAAAGTTGCTGTTTTCAGTGTATGATATTTTGTCCTTAATATCTAAATTTTTAGTTGTATTTTATTTAGCTTAATCATCTGACATCTCTTACAAGCATTTGAGTGATCAGAGTGAGTGGAAGCAGTGCTAGGTGGCTGGAGGATAAAATTTTACAGGTAAAATTTTATTTTTTAGATGAAACATTATATAGAAAATCAGCAGCTACAGCAGATTAAACAGACTTGACTCATTAGCTTGATCCTTCATTGTTTTTAAAGACAGTCAGATTTGGACTTTGGGGATGCCCCAGTTTAAAGTTTCTATGTACCAATCATCCCTGTTTTCTTTGTCAAAGATGATAAACTCTAGTAGCCCAGAGTCCCAACATGAAGACCTTGCAGTGAGCGTGGATTCCACTCACAGGCTTATAGCAGATGCAGAGCAGAGGAGAAAAAGGCATAAGAAAGGTGAAAAACAGAAAGACTTTGAGACAAGGTGTTGAGAGTAGGGAGGGAGAGAGGAAGAACCATGGGATCGCTGCTCCAGGCTGCTCACAGTCAGTTAACCACAGGCCAAGTATCCACCTACAGTTTCAGTGTTCTGTTATCTGATCACACAGACATCACTGAAATTTGGGCCCAGGGTACTGTGCAGATGAGGAATTTCTTGTTGTCATCCTGAGTCGACATTGTTACATCAGTAGATGTAACAAAGGTACACATAGCAAAGGTGTATATATTTTTTTCTAGGAAATTAATTCTTCAGGCTTAAAGGATTACTGCCGATTTTTATGTGACGAATCCTTTTTTAAAAAAAAAAATACCTTGGAACCTAGAGGTTTTTATTTCATATCTCTATTTGGCATGCTTAGGGGCAGTCTAACTTATTTGATAAGTAGGTAGAAGGGCTAGGTTGTGTCTTTGGTTTACCATAGAATCCTTAGGTTTTTCTACTTTACCTTCGCATTGCCCCTTAATACCTCTCAATGATACATGTATGGAAGGGATACAGGGTTGGTAGTAAAATGGCTGCAACCCGAGCACTGTAAGAATTCAAGGCACAGAGACCACTGATGGCAGCACTGTAGCATTTAGCACTAATTTCATAAATGAAGAGGAGTATCTTTTTCCCATGAGGCAATCAAAAACTGCCTTAGAGGGTATAGCGGGAATAAAATGTAAGTTTCCGGGCGTTTTTCCAGAGTTACCTGCCAGTTTTAACAGAAAATTAGAAATTGATTTGATTTTTCGAGATGAATTTTAGTGCCTGACAATTCAACTATCTTTAGAGCTCCTTAGAAACTCTTTTAAGAACTATTCTTATCCCCCTTAACCAATGTCCCTTGAATCTCTTCGTGTGTTGTTCATTTTATTGATAAACCAAGACAGTTACCTATCTAAAACATTAAATAACTTACTCTTTTGAAGAGCAGCCTGAATTTTAGTTGTTGCCATATTACTCCGACAGGTAGTTTAAGCCTGAGGCTGTTATTCCCATTTTATTTATGGGCCTTGAAACCATGTAGTCTAAACAACTTCAGTTTTAAATTCATGTTCCGTAATTTAGTGTCTCTGATGATAAACTGAATAATATATAGAGTGGATAATATGAATCAGATCTCCTTACTGATCTTTCATGGAATTGAACTAATAACAAACTTAGGGCATCTCCTCTTGCATTATATTACTAGACTTCTCTTTGCTAAAGTCAGTACAATTGTTTCTCACATAAAATATTCTACAGTGATATAAAATAAAGCTTTTAGCTCTCGTCTGTCTCCACTCCTTGGTCAATATTAGAGTATTACACTCAGGTTTGTACCGATTTGGGAATCAACAACCAGGATTGTAAGGGTACTTGAAATATGAGCACTAGGAAAGTGATGTTACACATCACAAAGAAGATTAGGTTAGATCTCCTTTAAGATTTATTTAAGAATTATGTGATTACATCCCGTGGTAGTTAGGTACCATTTAGTGTCTGTTTTAGAATGAACATTGTCATTATTGAGTTTTACATTAGCAGTTTTGCTTAATACCATTAAAAATAAGCACTTATTAGTCTTTATGTGGTGTGATTTAAACCCCAACTAAAATGCTTAGCAGATTCTTTTTGAGATTAAATATGAGTTGTACTTGTGGGGCCAATATTTAGTATTAAATGACTTCAGTTGTTGTTGACATTATTTGTACTTTTACTTATGTATATGGTCAACAAACAAGTTCCATAAGTTTTGAGAGAGTCAAAAGTATGCTCCATTCACTAGTGTAAAATGCTAAATTCATGCCACCTTTCACCCAGAGATGTGAAATTTTGAGAAATTTTTAAATCCCGTTGGGATTTAAGTATGTGGCTATCACTTGTGCATATCTAACAATTTCTAGTCTCTTTATTTAAAATCAATGTAGCCTCTTCCTCATCGGCATCATTGTTTGTTTCAAGCAGTACTGTCCTCCTATGTTTTTGGATAGTCTGACCTCACCCTTAACAGCAAGCAGTACGTCTGTCACCACCACCAGCCCCCATGAGAGCAATACTCATGTTAGTTCCTCCAGCAGCAGGAGTGAGACAGGGGTCATAACCAGCAGTGGAAGCAACATTCCTGACATCATCTCATTGGACTAAAGGACAGCGCACTTGATTCTGGGGAATTATTCATCAGAACTGCTCTTTCTTGGATCTCTAGTCTGTGGAAACTATTTTTTTTGGCAATTACTTTGATATTTATTGAAAGTCAGATGGATTCTTTTGCTTTCTGAGAGATGAACACAGATGACTGCAGCAAGAACCAAATGACATGCAAGGATTTTTCTTACTCACGCTGAACTCTGAGCTTCAGAGTAATTCAGCCATAACTGTATCTTCTGGAGAGATGGATTTCAATTTCATACATTAATGGATGGATCCTACAAATCAGTTAAAAAATTTTTTTGTTATAATAAACAGCAATAAAAATTATGTAAATATTCAAGTAAAATTTTTTCTAATTAAAAAAAGTTGTAAATCATTGATTCTAGAATGACAGCAACTTCTGTTTAACCTGATGTGAAGGGGAAAAATACATGGAAAGAACTGATGTTTGCCGAATGAGTCCTTTCCATGGAGATTTGTTCTCTTTTGTTGAAGTAGTGAAGTTTCCATAAGTGGCCCAAGCTTGGGTTTCACTTTTCTTCCTACAGTTCCACTTTTCTTCGTGATCCCATCAGAGAGAAATGGCCTTTGTGTTAGCATTTTTTCCTGGTTATCATTTACACTTTGACATTGTTTGCTAATGAATGCAGAATGAAGTTCTGGGATTTGGCTGCTCTATATTAGTGATTATGTTTAAGAACACGATGCATATTCTACCCTGACGTGATGTGTGTTATTTTTGGTAACTGTACATTCTCATTCTAGAGTTTCCTATAAATTTGGGGCTTGCCTTCTCAGAAGAAATTCTATGCAGCCATTGAATTAAATGTTTTGGGGGTAAGGTGTGACTGAAATGTTGATTAGAATTTTGTTCACACTGTCAAATGTTGATAGCTTGGAGGCAGCAGCAGAAGAGATTTTGAGGGGTGGTAATAACAAAATTTATTTTCTTCCTAAGAACTTAATTTGCTCATTTTATAGACTAGCATACAAACCTTTGTTGAAACTTCTCATATTTTAGTAGCACTGACGTAAAAAATATGTTTTAGATCTCTGATCATATTTCCCACCAATGTAATTTCAGTCTCCACAGTGATTTTCAAACTTAGGGAAAAAACGAACAATAGCAAGGAATGGGGACAGCATCAAGTTTCTTTTTCCTTTTTTAAAGGAAATCTTAACTGAAACCACAAAAGAGAATTAGAAATGTTTGAGTTCAGGTGAGGAAGAGTTGGGGAGAATGGGCCAGAACCTACTTCGTATCTCGCTCTGTGCCACCCCCAAACTCTCGGGAAGTACTGAGGTGGTACTGGGTGCACTTTGAAAACTCTCTTATAGTGTGTTTGATTTTACATCACTCAGAAAACTGAGTTTACTCTTAGACTAAACATTTTCATCCAAATTTTATAATTTGCTTCATTTGGCTTCCTAAATCATTTTTTTACTTCACAGGGATTTAGTACTTTCCTGATGTTTAGCTTTCCCTAAGCTCTATCTACTTTAAAAACAAAGGCCTTTTTTTTTTTCTCTTCAAATGGCTGATCCAAGCAATTGATTTCTCAAACAGAAGTGCCCTGTGAGGACTCTCCAGTTTGAGTTAGAATAGGGCGTACTACTTCAGAGTTGGTGCAACTCCAGGGAGCTGACTTGTCCTTGCTTGGTGTTTTACACCCTCTTAAGTTTTCATGGCCCTCATATGCTCTTTTTGTGCTGATTTAATTTTGTGTGGTTTTCCACATATCCCTTCTTTGACTGCGTATTCCCTTATTTAATGTATTATCCCTTTGGATAATCAAAAATGTGGAGAAAACAGACCCTGAAGCCTCCGGCAGTAACACCATAGTTGCCACTTTTACCTTCTTAGTCATTAGATTTCCAAACCATGTTGCAGTTTTTTGGTCCAGATACAGAATTTCTCCTTAATTTTGTGTTGCTGCTGTAAGTACAGATGCAATTTCTGTTGACTCTGTAATCAGATAGAAAAAGTAATTTGCTTTGTGTGGCATAATTTGTTAATAAAGAAATGATGTATATTTGTTAATTTTGTTACCCTTTAGATTCTAAGAGGATCCCTCCCCCCAATTTAATGAACAAAGTTTTATAAGGTAAATGAAAATATTAATAGAAATTAGTTTATTTGCTTGGTTCTTGTAACTGGTAACTGTGCTTTTGTAGTTGTAATTTGTTTCTTTTTCACTATTTTCTGTGAACAGTTTTAATGTTCATTTTTGGTGTTTTACATCGAAATTACATACAAATTTTTAATTTATCTCAGACAGGCGCCTTGCATTTTAAAAAATACACTTTGAAATTTATAATCTTAAAATTGGGGCTTACATTGTGTATGTATCTTTAAAGGTGAGTACTTTTTTTTATGCCTTTGGGGCCTTATGGCAGCATCATGATTATTAAGCCATTATCCTTTGTTTACTATGGGCACTATTTTTACCAAGACCCTGACACTTTAGCAGTTTATTTTGCTAGCCCAGATTTCTTTTTAACCAAGTATAAAGGAGTTTCAGAGGGGTCGTCTTAGCTGTTACGTAGATTCTGTCAGCCAACCAGTGATTATCTTGTTTAAGGAAAAGAACTGCAGTTATTAGTCTCTTAGAATCACTTGGCCAACTTGTATTTTTATCATTCTTTACTTTGAAATATTAAAGGCTTTTCTTTCTTTGGTAACTCTTGACAGCGTAATTGGTGCTGAATATAGCTTCATGCCTAAGGTCAGCTTTTACTTTTCACTTTCTGACCCTTAGGTGAGCCACCTGAGGATTTGATTTCCATTTCTGGTCAGAAGACATAAATACTTGGCATGTGTCCTAGAATAATTGTAAAGGCCAAATGAAACAGTTGAGGTGAATTTAGGTTATGTGGCATTTATCTGATGTGTTTGAGAACAGATAGAATGAAAATACAGTGCATAGGTAGAGGATAGAGTGTGTAATTAAGTTGATCCGTAACTCTTGGTATAGAACAAGTCTTCCTTAGGGCAGTCTTAAGGAATTTGAAGAAAGGTAAGATGTTGGATTGTGTTGAACAAAGACTGTTCTGACTTTAATATTCAGACATTCTGTCTTCAGACCAATCGTGGACATTCACCATTTGATAACCACGTTGTCTTTTTTCTGCCAATAAAGTATTCATTAGTTGACATTTTTGTATTTTTAAGTAAAGGCAATTTTTAAAAAACATGAATTTAATTTACAAGTATGCCTTTCATTTCTATCTAGCCTTCAATTGGTTTAAAAAAAGGTACTTAACTCTTCCGTTCTTTATTTAGTAAACACTTTTCTTAATTTTTTTCTGCAAGATTTTCTCCATTTTTGTGGGTTGTCATAATGACATTCCCATCATTTCCCAGCTCTTTTTGTCTTAGAAAATGTAAAGCAGCAGTACACCATTTAAACTGACATTGGATTTAGTGTCCCTGGGTTCTTGTGGTGTGGGAGCTTGGAGTTGTCATTTAGATTGGTGATCAATTCGACCTGAATCACTATCTTTTCTGCTATAGTTCTACATGAATATGGCGAAACGTGTGGAAAAGAATTTAAGAATTTCTCTGCTTTTCAAGAGTCTCATGCTCCTGTCAAATAAATGACTGATGTGTAATCTCCACTCCCTTCCCGTTTTTTTGGTTAGGAACCACTGCAATTCCTAAAGAAACAAATAAAGCTATATAAAAATGTCTGTCCTTCTTTAATGTTTGCCTGGTTGAATAATGTTTTTGTTTTTTCTGTTTATGTCAGTAGTATATGCTCATTGTGGAATATTTAGACAATACAGAAAAGTATAAAGAAAAATAACAATTGCCTGTAATTCTATCACCAGGAAAAAAATCACTTTTAATATTTTTACATATTACTTGCCAATCTCTTTGCTACTTGTGTATGTGTTTACATAGTTTGATTCATTCTCAGTATAATTTGTGTCCTGGTTTTTTCTCTCAGTCTACAGGCATTTCATATCATCAAAACCTATGTCAGCTATTATTAATTTCATGATATTCCATCGTATGGATGTGCCATTGTTTGTATAGCCTTTTCCCACTGAACAGTTTAGATTCCATCTCATAACACCACAGTGAATGTCTTTGTGCATAAATTATTTACTTAGGATAAATTCTTAGAGGTGGAATTTCTGGTTAAGGGTATGAACCCTTTTATATAGTTTTTGATTTATATCACTTCAAATGGTTATGGTGATTTATACTCCACCCCAATGGTACAAGTAGGGTGGTGTAGCCATATTTTCCTAGAACACACAAGGTTTTATCTTTATTCAGGCAGCTGCACTAAAACCTCTGCCCGTGTGACCCTGGTGAACTGGGCTAACTGGTTTGGCAGTAGTTGACAGAGATTTTCCTAGGCTTCTCAGCTGTAAATATTATCTGACATGTTCCAGAAACACCTACATGTGGACATCCAACTTTTTCATATGATTTTACTTGCACTGTAAAAAGTAGTATGAGTATTTTTTGTCAGACTACATTTTCCATTTTTAGTTCATTTTTGTTACTTTTTTTTTCTTTTTAAAACCGTTTTGTACCTGGGGCCTACCCTCAGTAGTCAGTTCTCTTTTTCCTCTTCCTGTAGGCTCTGTTTTGGCCTTTCTGAGCTCCCCAAAGCCAGTAGGATCTACTGAGCCAAAGACAGTCCAGCCCAAACTGGAAAAGTGGTAAGACTATAAAAACAACAAAAATGGGCAAGCTTTGCCTGTTTTCACTTTGTATTCTTTTATGTTTCCAATCAGATTTTACTATTCTTTGCTATAAGGGCAGCCGTGGGGAAACAAAAAACAGATTGCTATCTTCAGATGTTCAAGGTGTAACATTCTCTTGATTGGCATAACACATTCATTATTCCCAAACTACTGCTTATTTATGAATGGCTTTTTTAAAAAGCTTCCTTTATTTTGTGTTCTCGAAGCTTAACTCTTTTTAAGTGAAAAGGGGTGTTATAAAACAGTATGCCTCATATTTTGATGCCTTCATCAAACTGTTTAACAAATGTTTAGTGTGTTTTGTAAGTACATGTGGGATACAGTAATATAAAAGATTTGGTCCCAGACTTCAAAAGGCTTTTAATCAAGTTTTCAAAAATCAAGAATCATTGCTGGGCTTGGTGGCTAACTCCTATAATCCCAGCACTTTGGGAAACTGAGGCAGGAGGATCGCTTGAGCCCAGGAATTTGAGACCAACTTGGATGACATAGCAAGACACCCCCATCTCTACAAAAATAAAAAAAAAATTAGCCAGACGTAGTGTTGTGTGCCTGTAGTCCTAGGTACTCTGGAGGCTGAGGCTGGAAGATCATTTGAGCCCAGGAGTTTGAGGCCGCAGTAAGCTATGATGACGCCCCTGTACTCCAGCCTGGGTGACAGAACGAGACCCTGTCTCAAAAAAAAAAAAAAAATTACCAAGTAACATTGTGCTGAGAACTTTCCAAGAATTTCTCATTTCTTGCAACAGCCCTTTAAAAGAGAATGGTATTATTCCCATTTTACAAATGAGGCAGATTTAGAGAGATTTCCCAAGGTCACAATGAGTAGTGGACTTGGGAAGTCTAACCTAGACCTAGAAGCCCTCTGACTAAATGGAAGTGACATTAACTATGCTATCTAGGAGACTGGTATGAGAATCTAGACATAGAAGCCATTTCAGAGGAAAACTCAGGAGTAAGGGCTTGAGTCCATTTTTTACCATTTTTAAGGGTAACTTGGTTATAATGGCATTATTTACGGAGACAGGAGGCAGTTTGGAGTGAAGAGTAGTCATTTCGGGTAGCAGTCCTTGAGTCAGTGATGAGTTTGATGTTAAGGGTGGGATTTCAGAAAGGAAGTGTCCATCAGGCTCATCCCTGGTTTTTATGCAATCTTTTAAAAAGTGCAAACTTACCTTGTCTCCATTCTGTATATATTTTAGTCATAGTCACTTTCAGTCATCCAACTACTTCCCAAAGCCGTGCTTGACTACATCTCCATCTTTCAATGTTTCTCTTCAGTGCCTTGCCATAACAAATTTGGCTATCACCTGAGGTCTTGCTGCCCTTGCAACCCTCACCCATTTGGACTGTGTTCACTTTCCACGTATCTAGAGATGGTAGTTGCTGCCCTTCCTCTCTACTGTAAGGCCTCTGTCAAAAATTTCTGCCTTGAGCCGGGCATGGTGGCTCACACCTGTAATCCCAGTGGCTCAGGAGGCTGAGGTGGGAGGATTGCTTGAGGCCAGGAATTTGAGGCTGCCTGGGCAATGTAGTGAGACCCCGTTTCTTTAAGAAAAACATACACACAGCTCTGCCTCTGAAGCCCCTGCCAAGAGGTTATACTGTCAGCTACTCCCACTCTTGCCAGGTAACCACCTATCACTCCCTTTGATTTGCTGCAGTCTTCACTTCCCGGCTCTCTGTTCCTTGCTGTCTCTAACTCTGTGGTTGCACTGTATCTTCAACACTCTTATGAATGATTTCTCTAACAGTCTAGAGCCTGTGAGACTTTTGGTTACTTTATCTCCAACATTTTCTTCCAGTGAACCTCTAGAGTCACCTACTATTACTTCACCTCTTCTGTTTGTCTTTACTGCTTGTCCACCTCAGACTGCTGTCACTATCATGGCCTTGAACATGTCCTCAGACCCCTCCATCAGTCACCTATCAGTCCTTTGACTTGGCAAAGTCCCTTTGCACATTCTCATCGATTATAACACATTAACTCTCTTTTTCAAACCACACCCTTCTCAGAAAGTGACCTTGTTTCCTGATTCAGCAGAAGGGTCAGTCCATCAACGACTTCTCTCCACCAATGCCCACCTTCATCCTTTAGTTCCATCTCAGTGAATGAGGTAGACCTTCACGGCCACTCAGCCACATGGGCCCTTGACTCGTGTCTACCGTCACCTTCAGGAACTTTTTCTGTCACATTTGCCCTCTTTACCTATGTCTTTCACCTCTCTCCTGCTGCTTTGCTTGGCTTTACAAATGGTCTCAGTCATCAGATGTTTGAGAGCCTTTTATGTGCCAGGTATGGTGTCAGGCACTTGGAACACAAGACATAGGTACCCACCTTCACCTAAGTTGTACTCCAGTAGTATAAACAGAGGAGTGAAATTGGGAGACTGCAATTTTATTGGTCAAAAGTGATTTATAAGGTGGTACGGGAACACATGGATGAGACAGCTCACTCAGATTTGATGGAAATAACGTGTAGAAACACCAGGGTTGATTAAAAGTTGACCAGGTAGGCTGGGTGTGGTGGCTCACGCTTGTAATCTCAGCATCTTGAGAGGCTGAGGCAGAAGGATCGCTTGAGCCCAGGAATTTGAGGCCGGCCTGGGCAACATACTAAGATCTTGTCCCTGTAAAGAAAAAATTAGCCGGGTGTGGTGGTGCATACCTGTAGTCCCAGCTACTCAAGAGATTGAGGCAGGAGGATCACTTGAGTTAAATTTGAGGCTGCAGTGAGCTATGATGACACCACTGCACTCCAGCCTGGGTGAAAGAGCAAGACCTTGTCTAAATAAAAATAAATAAGTAAATAATAAATATTGGTCAAATAAAAAGAGAACTGAAAATGTTTACCTAGAAAATTGCTAAGAAATATTAAGAGAAATAAGCAGAGATAGATCATGAACGGTCTTGTAAAGCAAAAGGCATTGAAGAATTTTCATGATTGTTAATAGTTAATGAGCGTTTATTGAGTTTGGTATGAATCTTTCCATTTTACAAATGTGGAAATGCTCTGAGAGGGTAAGTGACTTGCTTAAGGCCATGCTGCTTGTGAGGTGTCAGACTTCAAACCCAGTTTTTAATCACTTTCTCTGAGGGGCATGCCTTGATCATTCTCTCTAAAAAGTGGGTGTTTCCTACCTATCCTCTGTTTGTATCTTATATGGCACTTATTGCTACTTATGATTATTATGTGTATTGGTTTGCCTGTCTCCCTACTAGATTGTAAGCTCCATGAGAGCAGGAGTTGTAGCTTACTTCAGTTGCATCACAGAGCCTCACATGGTGTATGATGCATAGTAGGTGCTCAATAAATATTTGTGAATGATGACATGGTAGATAACCATTTGCATTTGACTTATGCCGCCCATGGATATATAACAACAGTGGAATATTTAATACCTGAGCATCGGGCATCACCAAGAGAAGAAAATGGGAGAAGGTGCATGTTTGGGGCAGGTGAAGGAGGTGATAGCTGCTGCAGAGTTGGGAGGAAGGTAGCACGCTGACCTAGATTCCAAAATCTCACAGGGGCAAGCACCATTAACAAGGGGTGGGTAGAGCAGTGCATAGTGGGGGTAGTAATGTACAAACCTGAAAGTCTAAGTGACCCCTTGTAGACCCAGCCTACTTTGTCTACAAGGCTGGAGGAATTCTGTATGTAATCTAGATTATGTACTAAGGACCTCATCTGTGTCAAGCACACCACACTGAGTGGTACTATATAATTGCAGGTGTAAACATAATTTATCGTCAGTCTCTCGAGGCTAGCCACCTGACCCAAATCTTTACTGGACACAGTACTTTGGAACTGGAACATGAATCATTTAACCTCATGTCTCTGAAAGGTATGTCCACATGCTGTTAGACAAGCTGTATGTCCTACAACATGTGGGAGTAATACTGAAACCATGAAAGTACGTGAACTCATCCAGAGGAACTGCTGAGTGAGAAAAGAGGAGGACTGGAAAAGGAACAACAAAGAGATTGAGAAGGAGCAGCTGAGACAGAAGGGAAATCTAAAGGATGTGCAGTGGTTTAGAGGCCAAAAGAATGGAGTACTTCAAGAAGGGAATGGTTAGTAGAGTTAAAAGCTTCAGATACAATGTAAGAAGTATCCATTTAAAACAAAGCTAATTTCAAAAACACCGCATTTGGTTGAATCTGTTATAGCTGATTATAAGACATTCATGTAAACAAAAACCTGCTAATTAAACTGTGACCCAGTAGTTTCATTGATTTGAAAGTGCATTCTATTAAAATGTTGGGGAAGGGTGGATGTGCTTCTTAGAATTGAAGAATTAATGGTGATTTATGTCTCCTTTGGCTTTCTCACCAGGCCATATCTAATAATTTCATCAAGAACAATTCCAGTGGAGCAGTGAGGGTAGACGTAGGTTGCAGTAGGAGAGGACTGCAAAGTGAAATATGAAGTGGGCAAGGATAGCATTGAAAAACTGGCTGTGATGTGGAGTGGGGCTGTAGGATGACTATATGGTTGAGGGAATTTTTTAAGATGGAGGAAACTTGAGTTTCATGTTTAAACGCCAATGGGATGGAGGGATGGAATCAGAGAGGCAGAAATCAGGGGGTACAAGACAGGTTGGCCAAGATCATTGGTATACCAAGATTCCCAAAAAGGAGGAGGGAGCTGGGATCCTGATCAAAGGCAGATGAAGGAATGGATGTGGACACGGGCATGTGTGTCATTGAACGGCAGAGCTATCTAATGGCTTGGTTTTCATGTTTTTGAGAAATAAGTGGTGTGGTCTGTTCCAGAAATGGGGAGGGGATAGGGATGGAGGTATGAGGACAAGTGTTTGAAACTGTGGTCCTGGAGAATCAGAAGGAGAATGCATTGACAGTGAATTGGACACCGAGACTTCCAGTAGCATCTGTCTGGTGAACTTTTCTTCAGTATATAGCATACCGTCCAAGCCACAGTTGTGGGAGAGGTCAGTGGCTGGATTTATCCAGGACTGAGTTTTTGTCATGTTGGTGCAACAGAAGAATGAACAGAAGTAACATCTTAAGGTTGCTGGCAAGTAGTTGAAGTAGTGTAATCTCAGCCACCATCACACTCCGGAAATTATTTTTGCTTAAGTTACAATGCGCTCATAATTGCCAAGTGCCTCGTACTTGGTTTTTACTAGCTTCAGTGTCTGCCGCATTTGACACGGTCTCTTCCATTCTTTGATTACTGTGCCAACACACTTCTCTTTCTGTCGTCTTCAGGAATTTCTTCTCTCTGCCCTGAAAATGTATCTGTAGGTGTAACCTTGCTTGGTTAGCGGCATTTCCCCAGCCTCTTGGTACACTCAACTACGCTAGAATGGAAGTTCTGTGAAGGCTAGGATTTTGTTTACTTTCTAACCAATCCTCTAGAATAGTTTGTACTTTGAACTTAACTATGCCATTATATTTAAAATGAGTTTCCATTAAACTGTGTGTGTGAATGTATACAGACATAAGTTGCAGCTTTACTGAGATACAATTCACATAATAGTTCGTTAGGTTTGCCTTAACAGAGTTGCAAAAAACAGGGTGTCTTAACCGAAATGTATTATCTCTGCTGGCTACAAGTCTGAAATCAAGGTGTGAGCAGGGTGGGTTCCTTCTAAGAGCTCTGAGGGGACGATCTGTTCCAGGCCTGTCTCATAGGCTTGTAGATGGCAGTCCTTTCCCTGGGTCCCTTCATACAGTCTCTGTGTCCAAATTTCCCCTTTTTGTGAGGACAATAGTCATATTGGATTAAGGCCCACCTCAGTGACGACATTTTAATCCCATTACCTGTAAAGGTCCTGTAACCAAGTACAGTCATATTCTGAGGCACTTGGGTTCAGGACTCCTACGCTTTTTTTTTTCAAGTGACAAGGTTCCAGTGAGCTATGATGACGTCACTACACTCAGCCTGGGTGACAGAGTGAGACCTTGTCTCTAAAAGACTTAAAGTGTTCATTGCTGCTTAGTATTTTCACAACTTTGTACAACCATTATCACCACAATCAATTTTAGAACATTATTTTCACCTAAAAAGAAACCCATACCCAGTAGCAGTCATCCTTTCCCCCGTCCATCACACTACACCTCCCAACACT